>JXTC01000049.1:1019283-1206363 GCA_002914845.1 Trema orientale
TTGTTTCCGCTGCGTTATGTGCTTGTGTGATTTAAGGTTTCTATTTTTTTTGAAATCTATGGCTATCACCTCACGTGCTATAATAATAACCAACATTTACTTGACAAAGTATCACCCCTTTTTGAGAATGATCTTTAACTCTTGAGAGAGGAAGTCATTTATCTCGGGGGAAAGCTAGAGAGAACCAGGACTTTCTTGAAGGTTGCGGATGCGTTGGAAGACAGTGATGAAGAACTCAAAATCACCATAATATATTATTTAATCCTTAAATCAACAAAACGACTTAATAAAAAAATTCATAATATTAAATAGACATCGGTTCTTTAAGAAATGGTGTTAAATGTCAACTTTTAATACCGGGTTCCTCAAAAATGGCGTTAAATGTCAATTTTTAATGTCAGTTCCCTAAAAAATAGCATTAAATGTTTAACTTTTAATATCGGTTCCAGAAACCGGCGTTAAATGTCAACTTTTAATACTGGTTCTCTAAGAAACAGTGTTAAATGTCAATGTTTAATGCCGGTTCTTAGAAAAACTGTGTTAAATAGTAAACAACGCCGATTGCAAAAAAAAAAAAATGACATCTTTTTAAATTTGGCAATCAGCTTTTATTTAGATTAAATTTTTCTAGTAGTGGTTGTTTATATAATATGAATACAAAATGACCAATGAAGTTTTAAAACATTTTGAATAATTAATGATTTATGGTGATCATGATTCCCAAACTTGTGAATTATGCAGATTGTCACTGGTCCGCAGTTCGAGTTGTGATAAAAACTCACTAAGAGACCTAATATACGATCATGATCACTGTGACAATTTGGGCTTTCAGCTTAATTAACCTAAAATTAAACATATTTTTTATAAAATGCAAAATTAATCAATTTCGACCCAAAATTTCTAACAAAGCATACTAAAGAGAAAAGTTCATAAATATCCATTTTATTAAGCACATTTTCATCGATACTTGTTTTCTATTTTTATTTCATAAATACTAATTTTTGGAAAAATGTAAACTACAAGTATTTTATACATAAAATATATATTGCGGTATATATTTTATACATAAAAAATTATATCTAAAAATCGGTTTATATTTTAAAATGTACACTATGTTATAAATTTACATATTAAATATAAATTATGTATCAAAATCTGCATTTTAATTGTATACCATATATATATTTTACACATAAAGTATATACCACAAAACGAGTATTTTTGAAACAAAATTTAAAAATGGGCATTTACAAAATACAATGCACAAAAACGGATATTATGTGTAAATTTCGCCATACTTAATGATGGACAGTAAACAACAACTCCTAATCAAATTTAAGGAAGCAGTAACATCGACCCAACTGATGCTTAGAACGTTTTTTGAATATACAAGTTCCTCCGATGCTTGTTAACGGAAATTGGATACTGCATCTTTTCTTACAAGGTAGTTTCTTCCAACATAATTTCCAACCACTCAAGGGAAGTACCTCGTAAAAAGGTTCTGTAATTGAAAAAAATAAGAAAGAAATAGAACTTAAGAAGGAATCCAAGTATCAAATGTTATTGAAGGGCTTCTTCTTCTTCTTCTTATTTTATTTATTTTTTTATACTTAGGCTATATTTGGTAGAGAGAAAAGAAAATAGGAGGGAAGGAAAAAATAGGAGGAAAAGAAAATGTGTGGGATGAAAATGAAAATATTTTTCCCTCATAGTTGTTTGGTATATAGGGAGGAAAGAAAGTTATTTTAATTTAAAATGATGACTTTACTCCTAATATTACTATTATTTAAAGTTAAGTATAAGGGTAGTTTTGTAATTTAACTTACCAATACACTAACAAAATATTTTTCTTCCTATTTTCTCTCCACTTTTGAGTGGAAAAAAATAATTTGTGTGGACTCCACTATTTTTTTCCTTCCACTTTTTAGTCCCTTTTTTCTTTCTCTTCCCTTTTCCCTCTTACCAAATAACCTAATTTTTCAATTTCTCTCAACTTTTCTATCAAATTTTTTCCTTCATCTCCCTTTCCCTTCGTACCAAACATAGCCTTAATCTCTCTTTTTCTCAAAAACAAACTGGAGGTTTTGGGGGCATATCATAAGTAATTAAATGAATTAATGAGTATTTCAATAGCCAATCCATTTTAAGAAATTAATAATATAAGTTAAGTAATTTAAACTGTTTTCCTTTGTTAACATTAATATTTATATAAGAAAGTTTAATCATAAAAAATATACAAATTACATATTGTTCTCATATCATACTATAACACTATAGTTCAATAAATAAAATGGATAAATATTATTTCCACTTCTTGGAATATATTTTTTATTAATATTATAATTACTAATTCAACTAATAGAACTATAGTGCACAACTTCAAAGCACTCGTTTTAAAGGAATCTTTAATTCATTAAAGATTTGCTTGAGATACATAATGTATGTATCCACATAGACGCACATGTATCTATCTATTTATAGGCTTCGGCACAATGCCCCACAGAAAAAATGAGGCACCAGTGTTACATCAGTAAAAATGTACGACCCAAGCAGAATATTACACAGTCAAACAGAATGTTAAACAATGGAAAAAAGAAAAATTTTCGTGAAATACTTTTCGAAGAGCATGAGAATGTGCTTTTATGCTTTTTGTCGAGATATTATCTGCTCGTTTGATACGCAGAATTGTGGTAAATTATATTGGACTAATAATTAGAATTGAATTGGACCATTTAGTATTGTACTATATTTGGTATAACACAAGACTAGAGTATAAATACATAATAAAAATTTTATTAATGTTGTTTTCATAATATTTTTTTTATGAAATAAGAAGATAAATATTTCATAAATTGGAGAGAGAAAATTAGATAATAATAAAATAAAATAAAATATTTTTTTATTTTATTTTTAATAATTATTATATATTTATTTTTTAAAAAAATAGGATATATTTTTTTTATTTAAGAAAAGACAAAAGATAAAAAAATATTTTATCCAAAAAAAATTTTCGCAGAAAAAAAGAAAGAGTCATGGTCCCTGGGGTTAAATAAACCCAAGTTCTAAATGGGACTATTTAGTCTTGTAGGAGAAGTACTATTTTGGAGGCTAAACTCTTTTGTCCAATCAGCCAAAAGACCTAATCAGACTCGATAAAAGAGTCCAGTCCCTTTCCATAATCTTGCTGCCTAAACGGGGCTTATAATGCTTAAATTTGCACTTATAGGACTGTATACGAACCCCTATATATGGTTAATATATGTAGGGTTCAGTTACAATACCCTACTCAAATAATGAGGCACTATTAAGCAAAGTAAAAATGTTACACGTCTCAAGTAGAATATTACACGCTCAAATAAAAATGTTACACATAGATAAGAAGTAGATTTTGGAGCAAGAATATATTTTTCGATTCCGAGAAGAGTGAGCACTGAAAAATATGCTTATCTAATTTTTGCTCGGGGTATTAATGCCCAAATTTACACTTGTGGGACTATAGATATACTATATATATATATTGTTGTATGTGCATAGACATGCATGTAAAAGTACATCAACAAGATATATGTCCGTATATATATGCATTTATTATGTGCTTTACCGTACATGATTTATACATGATTTTTATACTGATAGGAAAATAAATTGATAATCATTCACCTTCATATTAATTAGTTGTGGTTGAAAATTTAAGTAATTATAAAATGAACGAAATTCATAGAAAAACAAGATTATATAAGAATAGAGTACATATTTTTGAAAATTCTTAGATCAATACATGATCTCTATGGTTGAAAGATTAAAAAAAAAAAAAAGTTTAAGACACATTACTTTGGTCGATTATTTATACATTGTATTTGTATTTCATTTTTCATTTTGGACTCACTAGTATACTACAAACATTTGTTTCATTGAATGAAAGTCTTCATTGACTCAAGAATATATATATATATATATATATATATATATATATATATATATATATATATATAAATATGAATAAAGTAGAATTTTCTAAAAAGAAGGAACCTGAATTTGCAACGAAGATGAAGAAAGTCAAGTTGGTTAAGAAGAAAATGAACTTGAAATTCATTATGGTTTTGATATTCTTACACATGACATATTGCTAAGTTGGAACTATAACTTTTGCTATTTATATAGCCAACATACACTCTTTGATTGTAGTTCATAAATCATTTTTTAACGAATTAAAGTGGTTTTAGATATATTGTTTCTTCAGTGAGCTATTGTACACATGTTGAGCCAATATAACCGTTAGTTGAATAAATGAGAAACATATATTCCCATGCATCTTTTATTTAGAAACTGAGCCACTTATGAGCCCCTTAAAAGTTCTAGTTCAAACAATAAAAATGTAGACCTTCTTAGTTTATAATACTTTCAGTGTATTTATAGTAATATATACTCCCTCTAGCCACCCACAAAAAAAAATGTCTAAGTGTGTTTATGAATCCAGATAAATACATTTCCATGTATATATAAGTTATCTTGAAATAAATTTAGGCCTTAATTTGCATTCATATTAGCTATTTTCTGAATTAAACAAAAATATGCGTCTGGTAGATTGACTAATTTTGAAAGCCACTAAAGAACATATTCATATTTTTTTTATTTATAGTTTAGTTATGCCAAGGTATATCAACTAATATGATGACATATCGATCGCATAAGTTAGATTTCCAGTAAGCAGTATTGATTATATATCAAGTATATTAACTAATATATACATAAAATAAAAGATCAAGACAGAAAAAAAAAATCAAATATCCAAATGGACACCCACAATAATTTTCCTTTGAATATATATATATATATATCTATATATATATATTTTAAAAAAAAACCAATATATTGGAAAAAGAAAAGGTTATCTTTGCGATCTAATCATCATAAATTATTTAAATTCCATTTTTTTTTTCAGCATAACGTGCTAAGGATAACCAAATGGTAAGTCCGTATATTTACTTTCTATGCAATGACATAAGATTTTTTTTTTTTTAAGATGAGAGTATTAATTATTTATAAGCATATAAATTGATAATAACCCCACAACCTTTCACCGTGGAATCCTAACTTCGAATCCCTTTTAACAAATCCAGAAGATAAAATAATTATTTATTATAAATATGTTATAGCCCTTTCATGTCTTAATTTTCTTTCTTTTTTATATATAGAAAATCTATTTGATTTTCGTAAAGGTAATGATTTAATGATCCTTAAGGCTATATTTGATAGGAAGAAAAAGGGGGAGTAAGGAAAAAATTTGAGGAAAAAGTAGAGAGAAATTTAAAATTTGAGTTGTTTGGTAGGAGGGAAAAGGAAAGGGAAGAAAAAAATGGGAGAGAAAAATGGAAGGAAAAAAATAGTGGGACCCAAAAAAAAATTTCCCACAAAAATAGAGAGAAAACAAGAAGGAAAACATTTTGTTAGTGTATGAGTAAGTTAAATTACTAAACTACCATTGCACACTTAATCTTAAATAATAGTAACATATGGATAAAATAGTCATTTTAAGTTAAACTTACTTTCTTTCTTCTTACATACTAAACAACTACGAGGAAAAAACAATTTCTTTTACATTCTACATATTTTTTTTCTCTCATATTTTTTCATTCTCTCTTATTTTCTTTTCTCTTTACCAAATATAGCCTAAATTACAAGAAAGTTCCACACACTATGGATATATAAAAATGTTCTCAATTCAGTAGGTATTTTTTTTAATCTATTTATAAGTACTTTTTTTAGCCATTATAGATATTTTTTTAGCCATTAGATCATATGATCTAACGGTTACCATAATTTAAGTAGTTGAAAAAAAAATAAATAAATACTCATTATCTAATATTTTTCTCTCTCCTCCTTTTATCTTAAAAAGAGTGTGTGATCTATTTTAATTGACCAAAACAATACTTATATGTAGGTTAAAAAAAAAAACCTATTGGATTAGTGCCCAAATATATATATATATATACATTGGGGATTGTGTCATAAAAACATGTAATTGGATATTAGAGAGATGTATATTAAGATGAATTTTAAATTTTAAGAAGGTGTCTCATTAGAAAAAGGGTGGGAAGAGAAAAAAGAGAATTGACAACAAAAGCACCCAACATCTATGTTTAATTTATATTTATTTTTTTTGAAGGAATATCTATTTAGTTATTTATGATTCGGAAACTTTTGGAATATCTCAAAGGCCAAAGATTCAATGTATTGCATTTTCGACGGAGGGCCGTGAACCGTGACATGTTATGCTTCTTCTTCTTTTTTTTTTTTTTTTTGGTTTCCAGCTCAATATATTTTTTTTTCTTCTTACTTCCGATATTCTGATTTTTCCATACTATTTCCCTGCCGTTTTATAACATAAACGTTATTAATATTTATAACAGTATTGGTCGTTATTTCCAAGAAGATTTCACAACGTTGACCAAGATTTAGTGAAAATTTCAACTGTTGAACCTTGCACATCTCTGACGATTCATGACATCTTAGATATATTTTCCTTCAAAAGTTCATTTACAAGTGCAATGAAACTTCCAAGTAATGGTTGTGATATAACATTTTCATATCGTCATTCATTTTTTTTTCAATTACAATAAATACAAAAGTCAACAATTGCTTAGGTAAGACTCATACATACATAATTCCCATTTACTTGAACTAACAAGGAAACTCCCCTGAAACTTACACACCAAACAAATGTTTCAACACTTTGAGACAAAAAAAACACAATTTTCTGATTGGTTCTTGAGAGGCAAAGTCATAAGAAGTTAAAGCAGCCGTTGTGTGACTTACCACAACTTCCTCGGTTGACCCAGTAGGCAGCACAGCCCCCTGTTATGAATATTTGAAGCAATCCCTCAATTATATATAGCCCCAGTTCTTCAATTCAATTATAAGTTTGGGATAAACACCAATATATTTCTATAATGTCAAACCCCGAAAAGGCTTACTAAACAATGTAACCAGAAAATGGCTGAGATTGCAGTGAAGTTCTTACTTGACAAACTAGCACCCCTCTTTGAGAATGATCTTCAACTCTTGAGAGGAGTGAGAGAGGAAGTCATTTATCTCAGGGGAGAGCTAGAGAGAACCAGGGCTTTCTTGAAGGTTGCGGATGCGTTGGAAGACAATGATGAAGAACTCAAAGTTTGGGTTAAGCAAGTCAGAAAAATAGCTCATGACACTGAGGATGCTCTTGATGAGTTCACACTTCTCCAAGCTCATCACCATCATGGAGAAGGGTTGTATGGCTCCATCCACCGTTTCTCTTGCTGTATCAAGAACACGAAAGCTCGATACCGAATTGCTTCCGAGTTACAAGCGATTAACTTGAGGATTAGAAAAGTCTGTGAAGCTCATAAGAGGCGTCGTCATAAGGTGAACAATGCTGCAGACCAGAATTCAGGGAAGACGTGGGGCTGTCATAGTGGGGAAGCTTTGCTTTTGGAGAGAACTGATATAGTGGGCATAGATGAACCCAAAAGGCAGCTTGTTGAGTGGCTTGTGAAGGGGGGTTCTGGGCGAGAAGTCGTTTCGGTTGCTGCAATGGGAGGAATGGGGAAGACTACATTGGCAAAGCAAGTTTGCAATACGGCAGAAGTGAAGAAACACTTCAAGATATCTGCTTGGATCACAGTCTCTCAGTCTTTCAGACTTGGTGAGCTTCTTAAAGATTTGGTTCGCCAACTGTTTGGAGAAATGCGCAGGCCGGTGCCAGATGGGGTGGACAGCATGAACAACTATCAGCTGAAGAAGCTAATCAAGGAGTTGCTGCAGAAGAGAAGGTACTTGATCGTTTTGGATGATGTGTGGCACTTATATGAGTGGGATGCTCTTAAATATGCTTTGCCTAATAATAACTCCGGCAGCCGAGTTATGCTTACTACTCGGAATTCTGAAGTAGCGTCTACAACTAGCTTGGAATCTGATGGTAAGGTGTATAATTTGGAACCTTTGCCTCTATCAGAGTCATGGGAGCTACTCTGTAGAAAGGCATTTCGAGGCAACTCTTGCCCTTCTCATTTAGAGGAAATCTGCGAAAATGTTTTAAGAAAGTGTGAAGGATTGCCTCTTGCAATAGTGGCGATCAGTGGCGTTTTGGCTACAAAGGACAAGCGCCGGATGGATGAGTGGGATATGGTTTGCCGTAGTCTTGGGGCTGAAATTGACGGCAATGATAAGTTGAAGGACTTGAAGAAAGTACTTTCTCTAAGTTTTAATGATCTGCCTTACTATCTAAAGTCTTGCTTCTTGTATCTGAGCATCTTTCCAGAGGATGAACTGATTGATCATATGAGATTGATTCGACTATGGATAGCGGAGGGATTCATTGAAGCCAAGGAAGGAAAGACTCTGGAAGATGTTGCAGAAGACTACCTTAATGAACTCCTAAACAGAAGCATGTTGCAAGCAGCCGTGACAAGAAGTGATGGAAGGATCAAGAATTTCAGAGTTCATGACCTTTTGCGGGAGATCATCATTTCAAAATCAAGAGATCAGAATTTAGCTACTATAGTGAAGGAGCGGACTCAACCATGGCCTGATAAAATCCGACGGCTATCAATACATAACACACTGCAAAATGTAGAGAAAGACAGGTCTGTTTCCCAACTACGCTCTCTGTTTATGTTTGGAGTGGTTGAAAAGCCATCGATAAATGCATTGTTTCCTGGAGGGTTTAGGCTGCTTAATGTGTTGGATATGCAAAATGTTCCCCTAAGTAAATTTCCAATTGAAGTTGTCAGTCTCTACTTTTTGAAGTATCTCAGCATGAGGAATTCCAAGGTCAAAGTCATTCCTAGCTTCATAGGGAAGCTTCAGAACCTGGAGACTTTAGATCTTAAATACTGTTATGTAAATGAACTTCCAGTAGAGATTATAAAGCTCCGAAAACTACGCCATCTCCTGGTGTATCGTTATAAATTTGTATCTTACGGACATTTTCACTCCAAATATGGATTTAGATTCCCTGCAAAAGTAGGTGAATTGAAATCCCTGCAAAATCTCTGTTTCATAGAGGTAAACCAAGACAATATCATAGAGCTGGGGAAACTACACCAGTTGAGGCGGTTGGGAATTATAAAATTGAGGAAAGAAGATGGGAAAGCTCTTTGCTCCTCCATTGAAAGCCTGACCAAACTCTCTGCTTTGTCCATAACTTCGGTTGAAGAGGATGAGATTGTTGATCTACATCACCTTTCATCTCCTCCACTACTGCTTCAGCGGCTTTACTTGAGAGGACGATTGGAAAGTCTACCTCATTGGATACCATCTCTCCATAGCTTGGTCATACTGTACTTAAAATGGAGTAAGTTAAGTGATGATCCAATTTTCTTCCTTCAAGATTTGCCCAATTTAGTACATCTTGAACTATGCCGGGTTTATGAAGGAGATTCAATATGCTTTAGGGCAGGAGGATTTAAGAAGCTGAAGCATTTAGGTCTTGATGAATTTAGGGAGCTTAGGTATGTAAATGTGGAGATGGGAGCAATGCCTTGTGTCGAAAAGCTAAGCATCCAACGGTGTAAATTGTTGGAGAAGGTACCATCAGGGATTGAACACCTTTCCAGTCTGAAGGTGCTTGAATTTTTTGATATGCCAGAAAAGTTTCTAAGGAATGCACAAAGTGTTGAGTATTGGAAAGTTGCACACATCCCAGAAGTTTATTCTACCTACTGGAGAGAAGGAGGGTGGGATGTCTACTCTCTAGATAGTTTAAGTGAGGGAGAAGGCTTTTCTTGGCCAAGTTCCATCATAAAAAGCCACGAACTTGGAAGTCGCTGGAAATGAGGTCTTGGTTTTGATGTTCAGTAGTTTGTGTATTGTAAATAATGTGTCAAAAGAATAATGTTTAGTAGTTTGTGGATTTGTTAGAATTTTCACCAGTTCGTGGATTTGTTAGAATTTTCACTTGAGTGTGTTACCATTTGGCCAGTCTTGTACAAATTGTAGATTACCTTTTGGATGTAAGATTTGATATTCGAAATTGAATGAATAGAAGAATGTATATGGGTTTGTGATTAGTTTTTGCGACAGTCTTAAAGCTTGTTTAGGTGCAAATATACAGACATTCTTCAAGACTATTCCCAGGCTTGAATCTCTACTGCCTTTCTTTGTTTTTTCTTTTTATAGAACTTTTCATCTGAAATTTTATTTTTCGCAGTTTGAAATGTTGAAGTTGCAAGGCAAAATTTTTTTTCTATTACCGAGCTTGGTCATATTTCACACATTTCATAAGTTTGTTTTCCCCTTTTTGTTTCACAAATTAAACCATTATGAAAAGCATATTCTCATAAACTGTTTGAAATATTTTTTCCTGCGTAGGGATGTAAGCTCTCTATTGGGCAATGGTTGGATTTCAATTCTAAAATTTACTAATTCTAGAGAAAAGCAAACTTTTAAATCGTCTTTCAAGTAATCTGATTGTGCTGAATCTGAGATCAAATTTCCAGAAGTGTAAAGTTTAATTTACATCACTCCTTGTAACTAACTCAAAATGATGGATCACTTGTCATGTCAGCGGTGACTTTCAAGGAAAAATGGGAGCAAGATTCATTTGTAAATTGAGGCCAGAAATGTATCATACAAGTCAATCTCACCGTGGAAGATATAAATATTGGACTGGAGATGCCATAAACACTGAACATATAACTCATAGTTAATTACCACCTGCTCTGTTGAAAGTTTTATCAAAATAAGCATAAAATTTACTCCACAGTTATCTGATGTAAATGTGCAGATATTATGGAGATTTGTGTGATCCCTTGAAGAAAAACCTCTCTGTTCCACTTGATTTTCTATAGTAATGCATCGAATTGGTTTATTGGAATGTAATTGGTCAGCACAATTAATTCATTTCTACCTAGCCATAGTTAGGCATGTAAATTGGATGCTTTTCTTAAATGAAATAAGCTCATATGACCAATTCAGTCCTGCTGTCTGAACTCCTTACTGTATAGTTTAACTTCAATTAGAGCTAGAATCAGCTTAAAATTCTTACTAGAGCCAAAGTGCATATTCATGGGCCTTAAAAGATTGGAGAATAAACCAAGAATTTTATCAGTATGGACTCAATAGTTTGTGAAAAATCTAGCAGAAGAGAAGGGGAGGTGGGGGGAAGAAAGAAAAGAAAAATCATCTGGCAAACTTTTTGTTGCAATCTAGTTAGTAGTTTTAACTGTTATCAGTACTACTAATGACTTAGCTAGTTCTACTCCTGAGGAGAAACCCTAGATCGAAAATTGATCGAAAACTCTTGTTGAAGCTTGAACTTTAGTTTGAGTTAGTAACAAAATCCTGACTGATTTTCCAAACCGAAAAAAGAGAAGAAATGCAAAAAATATAGGAGATCAAGACAAATGATTTTCCCGGAAAGTATTTTCCTCCTTTTGACATCAAACTTTTCCCTGGTCTACATGAAATAAGGTACATAGTATAATTAGGATTTCACTTTTGCAAACAATAGTTTGTTTCTTAACCGGATATCCACCAACATCAGAAGTATATGCAAAGCATATTCTTATTTTCAGTAGTTATAAGTGAATGTTTTAAGTCTGTATTCTTTTCATTGTTGAATTAGCTCAGGCATTGAACAATTTTCTTATTATAAAGTTTTCGACTTCTTTCTTGAAAAAAGAAAAAGGAAAAATACACATTTTGGAAGATAAGAGGAAAAGGCAGAATGACTTCGAAACTAAGTAAAAATAATAGGACAAAGACTGGAAAGATTAGTTATCTACATAAGTTCCTAGTCAATGTTAAAAAAAATTTTATAAGTAAAACTCCACGAAAATGTGTAGAGTTCTAGTTTCAAATTTTACATATTTGTCGCTTATATAATGTCCATAATTTACTCCCTATGCTTTGCCTGAACTTCTTGGAAAATCTATGGCTGTCTCTTTGTTCTTTTTTCTTTTCGCTTGATTAGAATATTTAATTAGAAGCCATATGAAACATCGATTTTGTTGAATTTTTTACGTCTATGTTTTGTTGAATGGCTGTATAAAGTGATAAAGGGCACTAATATATAGCTCTCAAAATCATTAAGTTATCTAAGCCAGAAGCAATCAAATTAAACTAAACTTACTTTGCTAAGAGATGATGTAAAAAAAATGGAAGTACTTGAATGTTGGAGAAGAAAATTATGGCTCATTATTCTATTTTAAACTCATTCTGAGTTTGTATGGCCTTATCACACGCATGCATTCATTTTCACGGAACTTTCAAGGAAATATAGCATAGCCTCCAAAATCTCATCCTTTGACTTCTAAGGAAACATAACAGCCTCAAAAATCCTAATGCTTTGACCAAAACCATCTATATCAAACTTCAACTGATCAGCTCATACTCCTCCTATGGAAATTTGTTACATAATTGGCATATAAATTTTATTTTTTTTCTTAACTGTACAAAATGACCTTGAATTTGCCGCTTCAATAGTAAATGGAATCTAGTGCTGCCGTGTATGTGTCGATTTGCTCCAACTATTAGTGGACTTTGAGAATTCTACGCGTTACATCAGGCAAATATAGGCTTTATCAGGTCAATGATATTACTACAACTGGGGCCAAAACATTGAAAAGGAAAAGTAAATTATTTAAATGCAGTGCTCATCTAAGTTTCGCAGTAAATAACCCTTAATTTCCTTTCTTTTAACTCTCATTTTCTTTTTTGTTACTGTGACATGGACTGTTGTTTTCTTTAATTTCAATTTCGTTNTTGGTCTCATGTTATTACTGTTCACTGTCACTTAATAGGTGAAAAAAATGAGGAAAATGTTCAGTTCCTTGTAGTAAATTTCACACAACACTAATAGAAGGTTTGGTCCTACTAAATCTTATGTTTGGTACTAAACACCATTGGTGAATCTGGCCTTGCTCTACTTTTTAACTTGAAATACACTATTTTATATTTGTACTTTGTTTAGCCATATTGCTAAGTCATTTCCTATGTGGTATAGACTAAAGTACTTTCTAAGAAAGCACCAAAAATACAAAACTTTTGTGTCACGCTCTCATATGAAAATGTTCACGTAGTTTCTTTAGTCAGTTTTCTAAATTACTTCTCAGTTGGTTTGTGATGTAAGACATGACGATTTCTAGCTTGATATGGTCAAGATATCAAAGTAAATATATGGGCAAAAATGTATATGTCATTCCAGGTAATGTTTCTATCTCTTGGATAGGATCGACTATTCTACAGTAATTACACAAGCTGTCTGTTCTGTCAGTTTCCATACTAAATTACACTTACTTTCTGCAATTTATTTTTCCCATGAAATTTCATTTAAATTTACGTTAACACCTGTTGTCATCAGAAGGAGGAGGAAGAAGTAATCAGGAAAATCCCACATAAAGCTTAAAGTCAAAACTTTGTTTTGATTTTACCAACTTCTAAGGTTGTCTGGTAGGGACTACACGTTATGACTCAGTGAAGCATAAGTAAGTATCTAGTCTGAATTATCTCTTCTTTCTAATAAACAACTCAGAATTTAGTCACTGTTGCTTCGTCAAGCCCCCTTACTTAATCAGATGTACAAACTGAGCTTTTTTGTTATTTTAATAAATGGATCATGTACTATATAATCAGATTGTTTATTTGGTGGATCGGTAAAGACCAAATCATGCCTCTCTTCGAATTCAGAGACACTGGCTAAAGAAAGAAAGTTAGAGAGAAAAAGTAAGAGAGAATTCATGAACGAGTCTAAATAGAGAAAGTAAGAGAGAGTTCAAGATGGCTGAGAGTCCAGTGACCTTTCTAGTAGATAAGCTAGCAGCCTTTTTCGAGAGTGAGGTGAATCTCTTCAGAGGGGTTCCGGAAGAAGTTGTGTCTCTGAAAGGAGACCTTGAACAAATGAAAGCCTTCCTCAGGATTGCAGATGCATTGCAGGAGAGTGATGAGGAGCTCAGTTTGTGGGTTAGGCAAGTCAGAGATATTGCCTATGAAACTGAGGATCTTATTGATGAGTACGCACTTCTCCAGGGACATAATCATGGACCGGGTCTCTATGGTTCTCTTTGCAGATTAGCTTGCTGTATTAAGAATGCCAAAGCTTGTTATCGAATCGCAGCTGAGTTGAAGAACATCAACTCGAGACTTCAAAAGATCAATGAGGTTCACAAGCGGCTTTGTCATAAGTTCAGAAGACTTCAACAAGGTTCCAGCTCGGCTGGTGCTCTTAACACTTGGCAGGATTATCGTGACAATGCCCTTTTATTGGACAAATCTGATCTTGTGGGGATTGATGAGCGCAAGAAGCAGCTCATTGAGCGGCTGATCACGGGTAGTTCTGCACGTGTAGTTGTCTCGCTGGCTGGACAGGTAGGTGTTGGGAAGACCACCTTGGCAAAGCAAGTCTATGATGATGACGACGTTAAGAAGAATTTCAAAGCACGGGCATGGATCACTGTTTCCCAATCTTTTGAAATACAGGACATCCTCAAAGACATGGTTCAACAGCTGTTCAAAGCAGTAAGAAGAAGAGTGCCACCATCGGTTGAAAACATGAACAACAGTCAGCTCAAAACGACAATCAAGGAGTTGCTGCAGAGAAGAAGGTATCTGATTGTTTTAGATGATGTGGCGCAGTTGCACGCATGGCGCGCTGTGCAATACGCTCTGCCTAACAACAGCTTTGGCAGCAGAGTTATGCTCACTACTCGGAATACCGATGTAGCCTCCACAGCTGGCATGGAGTCTGAAGGCAAAACATATTTTTTGGAGCCTTTACCTCTGGAGGAATCATGGGAGCTGTTCAGCAGGAAGACATTTCAGGGGAATGCATGTCCTCCTCACTTGGAGGAAATTTGCAAGTATGTTTTGAAAAAATGCCAAGGATTGCCTCTTGCAATTGTGGCAATCAGTGGTGTTTTGGCTACAAAAGATACACGCAGGATCGACGAGTGGGATATGGTTGCTCGTAGTCTTGGGGCTGAAATTGATGGCAATGACAAACTCAAGGACTTAAAATTGGTTCTTTCTCTTAGTTTCAACGATCTGCCATATTATCTCAAGTCCTGTTTCTTGTACTTGAGCATCTTTCCTGAGGATCATCTCATTGAACGCATGAAGCTAATTCGGTTGTGGGTAGCAGAGGGATTCGTTCAAGCAAAAGAAGGTAAAGTACTGGAAGAAGTAGCAGAGGACTATCTCAATGACCTCCTGAGTAGAAACTTGATGCAAGTGGCAACAACTACAAGTGATGGAAGGGTCAAAACTTTTCAGATCCTCAACTTTCTCCGGGAGGTCATCATTTCAAAATCAAGAGATCAGAACATTGCCACGATTGTGAAAGAACAAAATGTGCAGAGTTGTGATAGAGTTCGACGCCTGTCGGTACATTACACATTGCAAAATCTACAGCCAAATAGGTCAGTTTGCCAACTACGCTCTCTCTTCATGTTTGAGGTTGTTGAGAAAGTAGGCTTGCATAAATTGTTTCCGGGTGGTTTTCGGCTGCTTAAGGTTCTAGATCTGCAAAATTCTCAATTGAAGAAATTCCCAGTTCAAGTTGTGAACTTATTTTTCTTGAAGTATCTGAGCTTAAGGGGTACCAAAGTGAAAATAATTCCACAATGCATTGGGACTCTTCAGAATTTGCAGACTTTAGACCTTAAACATTCTGAAGTTACAGAGCTACCTGTTGAGATACTCAAGCTCCAACAATTACGCCATCTTTTGTTATATCAAAATGAATTCATATATGGGGAACTTTTCGACTCAAAGTCAGGTTTTAAAATCATGGGAAATATTGGAGTTCTGCAGTGTCTACAAAAGCTCAGCTTCATAGAGGCAAATCATGGTGGTGATATTGTGAAAGATGTGGGAAATCTGACTCAACTGAGAAGGCTAGGCATTTTAAAATTGAGAAGAGAAGATGGAACCGTTCTTTGTTCATCTGTTCAGAAGCTAACTAATCTTCGAGCACTCTCAATCGCTTCGGTTGAAGATGAAATCATTGATCTAGAGCAACTTTCTAGTCCTCCAGTGTTGCTGCAACGGTTGTACATGAGAGGACGGTTGGAAATGCTACCTCACTGGATCCCTTCACTACAGAGCCTCGTCAAGTTATCTTTAAAATGGAGCAGGCTAAAGGATGATCCACTCGTACACCTTCAATACATTCCCAATCTTGTTCATCTTATTTTATGCCAGGTATTCACTGGAGACAAGTTGCACTTTCAAGCTGGAGGGTTTAAGAAGCTCAAGATTTTAGGCCTGGATGACTTCGAAGAACTCAGATGCATACAATTGGAGCCAGGTGCACTAAAGTTTCTTGAGAATCTAAGCATCCGACAGTGTCAGTTTCTAGAGAAGGTTCCTTCTGGCATTGAAAATTTAACAAAGTTGAAATCGCTCGAGTTTTTTGAGATGTCTGCAGAACTATTCAACACTCTTCGTCCTGATATAAAAGATAGTGATTATTGGAGAGTGGCGCATATCCCAGAAGTCTATTCAACATATTGGAGAGAAGGAGAATGGAAAGTCTATTCCTTGGAGAGTTTGAGTGAAGGAGAGAACTGTCCCCTGCCTAACACTCTCATAAAGACTCGTGATCTTCATACACATTGGAAGTAACTCTTATTCCACGTGGGAATTCTTCATGATAATGTAAAGAATATGTAAATACATATTTCTGATCATACCTGTAAATGTTCTGCAAGTACTTAAAACTAGCAATTGCGAGTACCAGAGGTTAAGTTTGGTTCAGGTAATTTGGAATGCTAGGAGTATTCATGTACTAGAATGTCTGTGTTTCCAGCCCTCTAAACTGATTGACACTCCATAGTTCTTATATGGTAGTCGTAAAAAAGTAGTCTACGCTTCTGTTACGTTTAAACTGCTCTCTATGTATAAATTCACTCTTGTACAAGCCTAAGCCGCAAGTTTTAAGTAATATGGCTTTTCCCGGGGTGACAATAATATTTCATCGTCTATGCTCCTTGTTATATTGACAACCTTAAGACCAGAACAGTGTTTCTCCAAGAATTCCAAAAGAAAACAAAGCCTAATCAACACAAAATAAGAACTCAAGGAATGACAGTGATTCAGCTTTTTAGGGCCTACATCCACTTTCAGGAAGCACCAGTAAGTTGTTTCACCAATCAGAAATAGATATTAAGTTATCAAGCCTCTCAAGGGTTGTCTTTGTACTAAAACCCTTTTGCATCAATTACACCTGTGACACTCTCAGAAACTTGCTCTCATTCTAGGCAATTCTTTCGGGTTGTTTTCCCAAGGATTACAATGTCCAATAGGAAATCCTATTTATACAGATCAGCTGGCTTATGTTCCATAACACTCTTAACCACTTTACAGCTAACAAGTAATTCTGACTGACTTCTCAACAAACTCGATTGCAAGTCAGCTTGTGTCACAATATACTAACAATCCTTTTAAGTGTACATGTTTTAATTTTTTTGGACATTTTTATTATCTTCCTTTTACTATTGATGGCATTCCCCGATTTCAAAAACATGCGTCACGTCACAGTGCGGGAATTTGAAAGCGGATTTTGGCCGTGCAGTACCAGGACTTCCCATATCCCAATCATCCTTCCTTCTATCCGTATATTATGGGTTTTTTTTTTTTCTTTTGCGCATTCATGTGTGCATATTCTATCTTGTATGCCCATAAGAATGACTCCCGCCGACTCTTGCTCGTGAGCAACTATGATAACTTGCATGTGTCACGGCCTTTGCAGAGACGCTAGCTCTGTTCATAGGTTCCCAATGTACTACTGAAGTTTATACTACATGCTTGCTCGTCCAAGGGTGCTTATCCCCTAGTAGCATGTATGCTTGTATGCCGAGACCAGGTTAGTATTCCCGTCTCATCCATCAAAGCCCCATCGGTACTTTTCGAATAGCTCTCGAGACACAAAGAATGTTCTCACCTCTTAGGCCAATCCACATAGCAGCAACAAGCCCGGTTGTGTGCAAGTAAGTGCACAAGAATGTGTATATGATTTGCAGTCTTGTGTATAACCTTCTTTAATTTTAGTTCATGTATTTGCAGGAAAGAAACTTATCTTTCAAAGGCGTGTTTGGGTGCTTTTTAACATGACTTTTGACTTTTTGTCCTCACTTGTTGTTTTATCTATTCTATGAGTGCCTTAATAATTATGTAGGGTACAAATATAGCTCACGTTGTAATTTATGCTAATCATTTAAAGATAAAATGAATTATTTCATGATCACTGGTCACCTATACCTCTCTAATCTTATCACGTTATTCTATTTTCAATGGTGGTAGGTGCATAGTAGGCCTCTGTCAACATCCATTACAGAAAATGAAAACTCCCATAACAACTTAATCGAATATGAATATTTAGCTTGATCTTTCTGTTAGTAAATAATCAAGAAAAGTCAACGACTTTTATTCCGTTGATTAAGCAAATATAGAAGTTTTACTTGGGCGCAAGGACAAACGAGCTTCAGGCTCGAAAGACACCACAAATCATGGCAGAGAGTGTGGTGAGTTTTCTGTTGCAGAAGCTTTCTCCCTTATTGGATGGAGAGGTGAAACTCCTAAGCGGGTTCCGAGACGAAGTTGTTTACGTCAAAGATGAGTTAGAGCGTATGAGAGCCTTCTTGCGAGCTGCTGATGCTTTGGAAGATGAGGATGAAGAAATCAAAGTGTGGGTCAAGCAAGTAAGAGATGTCGCTCACGACACCGAAGACACTCTCGACGAATTCTTGTTTCGCTTTGAACATCGCCACCACCGGCGTGGATTCTACGGTTACGTTTGTAAGATGGCTCGTGCAGTCAAGAGCTTGAAAGCCCGACATCAGATTGCTTCCGAGTTGCGGAGTATCAAAACTAGAGTGACCAGCATTTCTGAGGGGCGTCAGAGATACCGCTACAAATTGAACATGATGGACATTGGCTCGACTCATTCTAACCATTCTGCCGGAAATAGGACCGGGTACGTCGAGCTTCGAAGCGATGCACGTTTGCTAGATGAATCTCAATTGGTTGGCATTGACATGCCTAAAAGAAGTATCATCAGTAGGCTTGTGGAGGACGTCTCTGAACTCCGAGCCGTTGCGGTGGTCGGGATGGGAGGGTTGGGTAAAACCACCCTGGTGAGTAGAGTTTACGAGGACTTAGAAGTGAAGAAACACTTTCAACACCATGCTTGGGTCACTGTTTCCCAATCTTTCAAGATAGATGACATTTTGAGGCAGATTATTCAGCAGTTGTTCGATCAGATCAGACAACCACTTCCTCAGGGGGCAAACTCGGCGGACAATTATATCCTCAAGAGGATAATGACTGATTTTCTTCGAGGGAAAAGATATTTGCTTGTCTTGGATGATGTGTGGAGTGTGGACGCATGGGATGCGGTAAGAATGGCATTTCCTAGTGACAACACCGGTAGCCGACTAATGATTGCAACTCGTATCTCTGAGGTGGCATCTTTCTCTACCAAAGATCTTGGAGGTATGATCTTCCCCTTAAGGCCCTTAACTTTAGAAGAATCGTGGGGTCTTTTTTGTGCGAAAACATTTCGAAGGGACCGATGTCCTATCCATCTGGAGAAGATTTGTCGAAACATCTTGAAAAGATGTGAGGGATTGCCCCTTGCAATTGTTGCCATAGGTGGCATGTTGGCTACTAAAGACATCACTAAAACAGATGAATGGGAAATTGTTAACCGTTGTCCGGGTGCAGAGTTATTAGAAGGAAACAAAAAACTAAAAGGTATGAAAGAGATACTTTTACTTGGCTTCAATGACTTGCCTTACAACCTGAAACATTGTTTCTTGTATCTGAGCATATTCCCTGAGGATTACTTGATAAGGCGTAAGATGCTGATTCGTTTATGGATCGCGGAAGGTTTCGTGCAAGAAACAGAAGGACGGACGCTAGAAGAAGTGGGAGACGGCTATTTCAATGAGCTTCTTGACAGAAGCTTGATCCATGCTGCTGGTGACAGGATATATAGTACTGCAGGAAGAATTACACATTGTCGAGTGCATGATTTTTTGAGGGAAATTATTCTTCTTAAATCGAGGGATCAGAACTTTTCAGCCATAACTAATGATGAAATCAAAAGGTTGCCAGAGAGAGTTCGACGACTATCAGTGCATAAAGGAACAAAAATTGATCTATATGGAGGCAACAATCTCTCTCGACTGCGTTCTGTGCTCTTTTTTGGGGAAGAAGATGGTGAATTGAGCCACTTTTTGTCCTCATTTTTCGACAGTGGGGTAAGGCTTCTCAAGGTGATGGATTGCAGCAATGCACCTTTGAGAACATTTCCAAAGGATATCACCAAACTATACCATCTGCGATATCTATCCTTGAGAAACACCAGTATAAGAACCATTCCACGCTCTATTGGCAAGCTTCGAAATCTTGAAACACTGGACCTGAAAAATACTTTTGTTGAAGAACTGCCTGTTGAGATTTCAAAAATTCGTCGTTTGCGACATGTCATAGTTTATCGTAACAACAGTCGATTATCTACTGGGAGAATCCATGGTTTTAAGGCATTAGAAGGAATTGAAGCACTATCATCCTTGAGAAAACTCTGCTACGTTGAGGCGAAGCCAGGTGGTGGTGCCAATCTACTCACTTCCATAGGAAGGCTAACACAACTAACGATGTTAGGCATTCTACAACTTGCAGAGGAACATGGACATACACTGTGCTCATCCATTGACAAGTTGAAGTACCTTCGTTCATTAAGTCTGGATTCAAGGGATGAAAATGAAATCCTTAATATTCAGTTTCTATCATCATCACCTCCCCAGTTCCTTCAACGACTACATATGAGAGGACGCTTGGAGACGTTTCCACATTGGCTACATAACCTTACACACTTGGTAAAATTAGTTTTTAAGTTTAGTAGGTTGCAGGTAGATCCGCTCGAATCTTTACAAGCTTTGCCCAACCTGTTATTTACTCATGTTGTACAATGGAGCTTATGATGGAGAGGCATTATGTTTCAAAGCCGGGGGTTTCCAAATGCTCAACCATTTCAGCGTTATTCAAGCGGACAGGTTGAGCAGGGTGAGAGTGGAAGAGGGAGCAATGCCTCGTCTTGAATACTTGTGGTTGGAAGACTGCAAATCATTGAAAGAAATACCACCAGGAGTTGAACACTTAAGCAATCTCAAACGTCTTGGTTTAGTTAATATGGCTGACGAACTAACAAGGACTATTAATGGAGGAAGTCAAGATGAGAACTACTTAAGAGTAAAGGACGTTCCATCTGTTTTTGTTGGCCAAAGAACTAATGAGGAGGGATTTAGTGGACATTTTCTTTAGACACATTAAGTTGTTTGCCAAGAAAGGCTGAGAATCTGCGTCTCCATCGGTTCATCCCTTACACTCTTTTAACGCTACAGTTATATGGACCTTAGTAAGTTTCATTCTGTTTTTCTTCGCACCTTCAATATGCTTCTTCTTCTGTTTCTGTTTTGTAATTGGTATAATCAGTCATGGGGATGCTTCTTTAAATTTTAAGAGTACAATTTATAGTGAAAGCGTTCATTTTATTTAATTAGGCGTGGAGTGTTTGATTGTGTCTACGGCTGATCTCGTAGACACAATCAACTTGGAAAATGCAATTAGAAAATCCACCAGGGCCTGAAGCACTTTGGAAATTGTCTGACTAATTTGTGGTCAGAAAATAATATATGTATTTTCCAAATATCTAGTAGCAAAATAGCACTTGTTATATGAGAGTAATAAAGAAGAAGAAAACATGACCAAACAGGTGAATATTGCTTCTGCTCTGCTCTTAATTAAAATGACCGTATCTAGGTTCGTAAGCAAAGAAAAGACTGAAAAACAGTGACGAGTACTATTTATTAGTGAACAGTTTCTCAGATTCGGCTTTTAAACCAAAGTTTCGTTAGCTACTTTCGTACTCATTCATTTTACAAAAAGAATCAAAAAAACAAAAAATAGATTCTTATTATCTAAGGATCTCATAAAGAAACAGAACTCGGTTACATGCAGAGTGTCCTAGCTAGCTGTTAATACCTTGTGTACACGCTGCAATTAACCATTAGATCTGATTAATATTATTTGTATTAATTTAACGTAAGAAATTAAAATTAAAGGGGCTCTTTTCTGTCCGGCAAGAGTTTGATCAGACTAGTTAGTATAACAATGTTTTCCCAGTTCTACGGCTCGGCTGATAGTGAGACACTAAACTTATACATTACCTTCCAACTTCCTGTGCTCTCATTTTAGTATGTTTTATAATCTCTAGTAGAGCATAATGAACAAAGCTCATGAGCAGCTCAAATCATTATACTGATCAGTACACACAAAGATTTAAGACTAGAAAAGCTGTTCAGGACAAAAGTCAGAGAAAAACGACAGAGATTGGGGCGCAAACTCTAATCGGCACTGGAGTTTCTGTTAACGTCGTTTAAAACCGAATGGATACGTTGAATTTACTTAAGCCAAGACGAGGTATTGTACCTTAAGAATAACCAACATAATAAAGCTACTATCTTGTTCAGCATAGGAAGTGTTCATCACCCAAAGAAAGAAATTACCATAATAGATTTGTCTCATCAGCTTAGTACTCTAATATATAAGACCATGGAGTTAGTTAACTGTTACTTTACAGATATCAACCAACTGTAACTTTACAGATATCAATCTTAACTAACCACTTTGAAAACAGTTGATAATTGCTGTTGCCGTTGGAGTCATAATGGAGTAACGGATAGGAAAAACTCCACTTGCTCTGGCTGGCTTGATCTACACGTTAATTTGATCCACAGCTATTCCACGTCTTTAGCACCTGTATGCGTTAATTTGCGTTAATTCCTATAGCTAAATTCAAGAAAGCTAGGACAATTAAGGTAGAGAGAACACACGTAAATGTTTTGTGGATGGATTAGTGGATGAATTTTTTATGGTATAGCGGTTATTTTATTATAAAGATTTTTGGTGAGACATGCCCACTCAAGTAATAAAATGGTCATTGTACACTAAAATTTATCCCTTCTCTCGTGTACCAAACACAATAAGAAATGAAAAGAATGCTCTCTTTCCTCTCTCCTTTCATTCCCAAAAATAAAAATGTGCGAAGGAAAAAGAGTCAAATTACCGAATATTGCGAATAAAATAATTACCTTAATTAGGGATTAGTAGGCCACCTTTCTTTGCAAACATTACTTTAGATAATATAGCCAATCAATCCCTTTGCTACACTAAGAAAAGCAGATGCAGCGTGCTCTACTTTGAAGTATTTCTCATCTTCAGCCATATGGATTAAACTAAGACGTTTGAGGTTGGTTAGGCGTTCAACTCCCAATAGCATTTCATTCAGTAATTTGCAGTCTTCCAACCACAGGTCTTCAAGATGAGGCATTGCTCCTTTTTTCACCTTTCACCTTGCTCAACCTGTCCGCTTGGGCTACTTTGAAAAATCTAAGCATTGGGAAACCCCCTAGCTTTGAAGCACAGTGCCTCCCCATCATAAGCTTGATTGCAAAATGAGAGTGATACCAAATTGAGCAAAGCATGTAAAGATTGAAGTGGATCCTCGTCCAACTTACTAAACTCAAAACTTAGTTTTACCAAGCTTGCAATGTTATATAGCCAATGTGGTAACACCTCCAAGCGTCCTCTCATATATAGTCTAAATTCGTCAATTGTGTTAGCCTTCCTATGGACACCAGTAAATCAGAACTAACCTTGTTTTGCCTCGATGCAACAGAGTTTTCTCAAGGAGGACAGAGTTTCTATTCCTCCTAAAGGCTTAAAACCATGAATCCTCAAGGTAGACTAACTATCATCACAACGATAGACTATGACACAACCTAAACATTGAAGTCGTAGAATCTCAGTTGGCAGTTCTTGAACAAGAGTATTCTTGAGGTCCAATGTTTCAAGTTTTTGAAGCTTCCCAATATTAGAGAGTGGAATTGAACTTTTACGGGTATTTCTCAAGCATAATAAAGCTATCAAGAGGGTTGGTCTAGTCTATTAGCACAACGATTTAACACGACATGACATACCAAAACATGGATCGCGCATAGCACGGTCCAGTTATATAAGTCATGTCAGACCTATAAATTAAGCACGATGAATTGGCTATGACATGACTCACATAGAAGCATGGCATACACATTCGATTGGCACAACACAGTACAACAGGCCTGCATGTAAGCATGATACGATAGCACATTATGCAAATGAATTTTACATATTATTAAGATTTTTACATCTAGGAGTCTACTAATACCTACTCGAAACATCATCAAAGAAGAGCAAGGAACGCAATCTATGGAACTTATTGTCTCCATAGGCATCAACTTTTGTTCATTTATGCACTGATAGGCGTCGAACTCTTTCTGGCAAACTTTTATCCTCTTCATTTTTTTTTTTTAAAAGTGGGGCTTAACTAATGACCACAACTTATCACAAATTAAAGAAAAATGACACACACACACACTACCAAGGTTTGAACTCCTGACCCCCCTAGTTATTGCTGCAGCAAAATTTTGATCCTTCGATTTAAGGAGAACAATTTCCCTCAAAACGTCGTGCACTAGACAATGTCTAATTCTTCCAACACTACTGTGTATCCTATCACCCACAACTTGGATCAAGCTTCTGTTAAGAAGATCCTTGAAGTAGCTCTCTCCGACTTCCTGTAGCGTCCTTCCTTCAGAATATGGGAATAAAATCGTAATTAAAATTTCATTTAAATTAATTAAAAAATATATATTTTAAAATGTCAATGTTATCGGATCACCAACAAATTACCCATCCAAGAATGTAGTTAATAAGATTTATAAACTAATTAATTACTATAAATTTTGTTAATTAACTACCAATTAATTAAAACGGTTTGATCTTTATCCACCAACTAAAACGAAAATAACCACCAGTAGATAAATATTACAATAATCATTGCTATATGCATATAGGGTATGGATGTAGTCCTGCTCACGGGACCAGTCCCGTTCATATTTTGACCAACACAGGTCATGTTTTGGCCAACATAGATTGGTCAAAATATGACATGTGTTGGCCAAAACATGAACGGGACCGGTCCCCTCGAGGGAACTACATCCGTGGCCAATGCATATATATATATACACACTGAGTTCAAGTCCCCGTTACATGTATCTTCCGAAAACCAATAAAATAAAGGGAAGAATTAAAAACATCGTACAGTTGTTACCAGTAGAAAATAGACCAAGATCTTAAGAGGAAAGAGAGTGGAATCCTGGTCGTCAATCTTTGACAAACACTACTACTTCATCTCTTAGTCAACATAAGGTAACATAATGCACTTTAAACTTAAAAGGGATATAATCATTTTTTATATTATGTATTTTGATACTTTGTTCAAATTATATTATGTATTTTGATTTATGTTTTGATTATTATTAACATTGACCTTTAGATTTGAAATCTATTATAAATTGATACACTGACACCAATTTAGAGCAATTAATTTACCAAATTATCATTTAAAAAATTAAAAATAAATAATATAAAAATTGATCTGAGAATAAATTTATTAAATCATATTAGTAAATTAACTTTTCTAAATTAGTATCAGAGTATAAATTTGTAACAGATTTCAAATCTAAAGACCAATATTGATAATAACCAAAGCAAAATGTATAAATCGAATAAAATATCTAAATACCGGGGATAAAAATGATACTATCCCTTAAACTTTATCATCTTTTACAAAAGGTTTTTGTTTCTTTCATTTTCTCACTTAAAGTTTGCTCTTATACGATACTGTGTACAATTATATTAGGCATATTCTCACACCATTAGGTTTAAAATGATTACGAGAAACTAAACCAAACTGCAGCTACATCCGTGGTGAACTGTGGTACCGTCTGGTTTCCATAGAGTATAGACTCTACACTTGAACTTGACACATTAGATATTGGATTTGACAAATTTGACCCATCGTCTATGTGAAATGTTCTGTCCAACACAATTAATGCCATTGAAACAATAAAAGAAATGCGGAATATCAATTAGGAAATTGATCTCCATATATATGGCATAAAGACCAAACTTTTGTGGCCTGTCAAAATTTACAGCTCAAGGGCGCTTCTTAGCAGCCCATCAAAATTTTACAACTAGAGCTAACCTTCCAAATAACAAGATTCTCAGCTCTAATATTTGGGTTCTATTGCTAACTTAACATAAATAAATCACTAGACAAAAACTTCACAAAGGTTTTGATTAATCAAAGCACACCATTTCCTATGCTATGTGATCCCCCATATATGAGAAAACCCTTTTCTTAAAAACTCGAGCTAAGTCGACAATTTCAGATTCCCTCATTATCCTAGCCAAGCCAGCAAACTGGCTACTTGTTTGATCTTTACGTGATAACCTGTTTGCAATATCAATAGTCAAGCTAGCCATATCTCTGTTCTTCGTCAATAATTGCAAGGCAGTGGTAGAACATATAGGATTGGACACAAGCCTATTAAGAAGTATTAGAGCCTCCCGCATTAGCAAGGTCCTGCAGAAGAAGTATGAAACCATAAAACACAAGCGTCAAGTAGAAGAGCACGTTTTTTGAAAATAAAAATACGTCTATATGTACGCAGAAGTAAGCATATTGGGGAAAAATAACAAATATATAAATAAATAAGCATGAAACAATATATATGGGAAAAGTTTACAAGGGAATTCTAAAGCTTTCAACCTAAAAGAATACGAAGGCCAGACCTAGTGGCCTCTACTAATCTAAATGGATAAAGTACTCTAATCCTACAAAAACCAGTTCATAAGTGAAAATTCAGTTCTAACTTCATTTACACATTACAGTGTACATGGAATCAAACGAGTTAAACCAATAACTCAAAAATAAGATAAAGCACCAGTGTACATGGAATCAAACGAGTTAAACCAATAACTCAAAAACATAAAAACATCTAATGACAGAGACTGGAAGAAATATCCAATAAGCTAAAAACTAATTGCTACAGACAATAAAGAATATGCCAATTGTACATAAGAATTACCTCTCTCTGAATATATCCGAGGACTCGGGACTAGTACTTGCTTCTACATCAATTTCTGACACTAATAGTTGCAGAATTAGCATAAGAAAGTTTGTATCTTTAGATAGTTTGTGAGTGATAAGAATATCAAATCCAGATTTCCCAGATGAGGCCAAGAAAGCCAGCAAAACAATAGCATTCCTCCGAAGCTTCAACTCCTGAGAAATACAAGAGTCCCAAAAGACATACTAAAACACTACTTATAACTTGAGAATGAAAACAACAAAGCCTACAAGAATGGAAAACCAGTGAATTTTATTTTTGTGAAACGGTTGTAATCTCTGTGGCTACAACCGTAAACAGCAGACTTTAACATCCAATACTCATACACCGATCAAGGAGGCAATATGGTGCATGGACATCATTAAGTATACACTGTATAGTAAGTTAAGGTACCTTCAGTGGGGTTCGGTTAACACATATTCTAATGTAAGCATTCACTCAATCTTAGACATGGTCAAAGAAGAGCCAATAAGATTTCTTTATTCGATTTCTGTTATTACTTATTCAGGGTAGCTTAGTTAACTTTTAGGTATTTTTATTAGTTTTAGACCGCAAAATTTAATTAGACTAAGAAGCTTTGAATTTATAAAAATAAAGACTGGTTTTTTTTTCCCTTTCCATGGTTATATCCTCTCTTCTTTCCCTTTCACTCTCCTATCTTCTCCATGTTTCTAGTACGGCATCACAAACTATGGCTTTTCCGACAGAAATTTAACTAAAAAATTTTTTGAGTTTTAATCTGAACTTTCGGATTTCCGAAAAATCTCAAATTTAAATACTTCAGAATCAGTCCTGTGGTTAACCAATACTAAGAAATTGAAATGGCAAACCATGTCAACACTAGCTAGGATATGAATCCCACTTCACATTCCAACGCAAATCAATTTTAATTGAATGAACTAAAAGACATTGATGTTTCAATTTGGAGTCTCGAAGGTTGGTATAAAGGTGAATCTCAGCTGGAGAAAACCAAGTAGAAGTCAAAGATGTAGAAGGTGCAAAATTAAACTAGAGGATAAACAAATTCTAACTGCTTAAAGGGAAAAAGTAAATTAGGATAAGCATCCATAAATAAAAGAAAATTACCACCCACAAATTCAAGATGAGATATTCTCTAGAAGATTTGAAAATGCCTTTTAAGATAAAAGAAACTAAAGAAGAGGTCGAGAAGAGGAAGCATACTGTCCACACAAAAAAAAAAAAACCAACTATTTAGAGATGAGTAATGATTGAGACACACAAACTTTACACACAAAAGTCACACACAGTGATGTCGCATATATTTTTTACCAATCATACATATGGTTTGGTCCCACTTTGGAAAACTATGGGTGAATGAAAAGTATGCCATGTCATTGTGTGTGCTTTTTGTGTGTAAATTATGTGTGTCCATTATGAATGTCCCTAGCATCACTCTTTAGAGATTGGAAAAAGGAAAAAATTTTAGAACAGGAGCACTTACCCCTGGACCATTTCCAGAGCATGCTACACAATCTGCCAAGCCCTGAAGGGTATAAGTAGATCTGCTAAAAGCTGACATATCTTCTGAGGTATCATTCATGGAACCACAATCCTTTCCCACTGTACAATCGATGCAGAATGTGACCAGTAGTTTTGGACCTTCAAATGAGAAGAAAGTACAGATTAAAATTCCAGGAAATGAGAACTGTAGAAAGCTTAACCCCTACAAGTTCTCTCTTTTTTTTTCCCCACGCAAAAGCTAAAACTAGCAGTGCTCAAGCTGATCTGGCTAGAATAAGATACAGGAAGTAAGAAATTAAAACAACAATAAAACAGTAAGACGCTAATGATAAGGACTAACAATTTAGTAGAAGATACAGCAGTCGAAGAGAATGTTTTTGCACATGCAAGCCAGCTTCCTTTCTGAGCAGTTGTAAGATACTTTCAAACACTTGGGTATTGCCAAACCTGATTCCAATGATACTTCATTCAGGATAAAGATCATCAACTACCACATTAAAACATTAAAAAGCATTAACAAAAGAAATTGCTGCACTTACCTTTCCCTCTCAGTGTAAGAATTACATCTTATTAAAATAACGTTCATAATGGACACAGCTTCTAGCCTTGCAGATTCTTCTGTATTTCTCATGGCAATTTGAAGCATTAAGTTAAAAAGAGAGATCCAGTCTACACGAGAAACTGAAATCCCAGGACCACGACTCAACTCTCCCTTCTCAAAGATAGTTTTGGCCCTAGAGAGTTTAGTGCCAAGTGGAACATTGCCAGCATAAAAATAGGATGTCTCATCCCTGATGACAGACATTATGTCCGTCTTTTCTGCAGTCCCAGATCTTCCAAGATTAAAAATGTTGTTCCCAAAGCAAAGTCCATCAACAATGACATTATCCCTGAGCAGATTGCACTGGAAGATCAAATCAAAGTTGATAAGCACATGAACATGCAAGAAGAGCCTTGCACTACAAAGCAGAAACGACCAAAAAAAAATGTGATTATGACATTAACAATGCGCAGGAACTTTTTCAGAGAATATGATATAATTAACAATGCGCAGGTACTTTTCCAGAGAATATGATTTACAAACTTGCATAGGAGTGGAAATGTGAAAGGCCACAAAAGGTTAAAAGTTGGAATCCACTTTACAAGCATTGTAAAGTATCTACCACATGCATTGCCATTATTGTTGCAAGACAAAACCATGGTTAACCACTATGAGGTTGTCAATGTGCGTGCCACGAGATATCATACCTCCAGAACTGGCAACAAGCAATCTATCACTAGGGTACCGAAGACCTAATTCATCATACAAAGTTACAAACACTTAAAAGATATAAAGTCTGTTTCATCTTCTTATTGAGCAGTGATTCTACAATTCTTGGTTTGAAAATTAGACTAGTTGGCATCAATTTAGATTCATGTACTCCATATCACCCAAGGAGAACCCCTAGTTTGCATATGAGTTTGAAGTTGACTCTTCCCAAATATCCTAGGCTTTCAAATACATGAAACAATGGCTTTACCAATGCATATACAGAGCCAAGGAATTGATGACGTGAAAATACTCAGAGAAAGGTCCTTTCACCGCTTCAAATTACACAACAGGCCGTAAAAACAGAGCTTCTTTGAAGCTATGATTGCTTGCTCTTGTTAAAAGTTAGACACCCAATGCAGGCAGTGAGAATCTCACAGAAGATATGAAATCCTTTTGAGCACTTTTGTTCAACTATGACCTAGGGTTCCAAACAAAAAATCATTTCCAATTGTTCTAGCTAGCATTAAGGCTTGATTTTCATATATATGATTGTTGGTTTTTGCTAGGTAATGCGGAGTAGAGCCAGGAATTTTTTGTAGTTTTCAAATTCGTTGGGATAAAGAATTGATCATTGGGTCCGTACTTCTGGGCTTCTATAGATTTCTTATGAAATAAAGTCTTAACTTCTCAGAAACTAACATATTGATCGTGATAAAGAATATTAGCAGCCTGTGTGTAGAGATGTATCCATTTCATTTCAACCAAAAAAAAAAAAGGAGAGAAAAGAAAAGGTTGAAATAAACAATGAAGTGAGGAGATCTCTCTTTTTTTTTTTTAATCACTTTTTCATTTTCACCTAGCGATGCAACTCCAACACTGCGCAGTTGCTATAATCTAGGTAAGAGAGACCTGGCACAACTGAGGGATGATTTGCCAAGGAGGTCACTTACTTGTTCTCTCCTCTTCTGCCACTGAAGATACTAAATAGAAAACTAATCTGCAGCAAGTGATAAGCAAGACCTGAAAACAACGAAACAGTGCCTTACAGAAAACTCAGTCCTAAACCTCCCCTCCTCCGATTCCAAGCAGTAACCAATTCCCCTTTTGTAACCAAATATTCTTCCAAATTTGTCACTTCACAGCACAACCCTATGTTATTTGACTCCAAAACTTAAACTCATCCTCATATTTTAAAACTGCAAGATTTACTCCACAAAATTAAATCTACCCACTGATTTCTTATCTAGAGCTAAATTAAATGCCTTTGTCACATTCTTACTCAGGCATGTCTCACTATCAAATCAACCATTTCATCATCTCTTACTCCCAAATCCCTATAAGTTGATACATCAATCGCTAAACATATAATTGGATTTTCATTCACCCCCAAACGTATATAGAATGCCTGACTTTGCCCCATATACTATGAAAAGTTTCAAAATTCCCCAACATTATTTCACTTTCAAAAATGTCCCTTTCGTCACTTTTGCAGATGAAAACTAACACATGGCAATTGAGATCGAATTTTTTCTATATTTTTACCCCAGGAAAACCAGGAAGCAAGTGATACAAGCTACAAGACCTTTTTCCCCTTCAAATACAGGGTAAAATCGTCAAAAAAGATTCAAGCTGCCTCAAATGTTATCACGTGTCAATTTCCATCCATAAAACTAACGGAATGGGCATTTATGAAAACAAAAAAAAACGATCCTAATGTTTTTTAAAACTTATTATAAATACAAGAGAAAAGTGAGACATTCTTATATACCGAGAGGAGAAAGAAAAAACTAAATACATTTTCAGCAAATAATTAAAAAGGGGAATTCTACTATAATAGGGGCACTTTCCAGACCGCAAGATGAAAATAAAAGAAGATCAATCAAATGAGTGTATGTAAAAACTGATACATTGTGATACACACGTAAAAAAATAATAATAATAATAATAAATAATAATTTTATATTTAACCAAAAATAAAAAAAGACCTTCCCTCTCTCATCTGCCACTTTTCTAAGTTTCGAGTGTGTTAAATACAACAAACAAAACGATGAGAGAAAGCCGCAAAGCATATAACAGAGCAATTGGAAAAACTACTAACAGGACCAAGTCTTTTCTAGAGTTGGCTCTCATTGGAAAAATTGAACTCTTTTCAAATGAACCCATTGAAAAATTTGACAACGCTTTGATTATTACACCAAAAAAAAAAATTCAGAGATTTGATTTGATGTTTAAAGTTCAAGACAGAGCTCGGTCTTTCTTAAAAATGGTTATTTTTCTCATTAATTTGTTAAAACTATGGGCAACCTAGTCAATCAGAGCTCCCAAGGCAATCTGGGCAATCTGAACGTCCCCCATTCAGAGAACATGCTCTCGATTTCGAATCCCTTGGTGAACCAAGTGAGAATGGCGGTCTTCCTTGAGAAGGAAATTGTAATTTGACATTTATTATGGTTGAATTTGTTGCATTTCTATCATGATCGTTGGCGAATCAAATGACAGGGCTTTAAAATCAGCTGCAATTAATGGGTCTTAGACTCTCCATTAAAAAAATAATGATAATAATAATCAAAAGGGCTCCGATATGCAAATCATATTCTCCCTGAGTTTTCTAAACACATATTCTCTGTTAAAATTTCATAGCTTTTTTAAACAGTCTCAAAAGTAATATTACAAGATCTTAAAAGGAAAGGTGCAGCTACTACAATTGATCCATGTTGTTTTTCACCATTTGGTTTAATCGTACGGTCAGAAAATTGCCCCTACTGGTAGGGGCAAAAGTAGCACCCCTAAAATAGAATTCCCCGTTTTTTTTTCCAAAAAAAAAAAAACAATAAAGTGATTTGTGAGATATAACATAAAAAAGGATATCTTTCTAAACGTGCATAAAGAATGCTCTTAAGTCATGAAAATTAGAGCCCAAAAGAAGTCTAAACAGCCAAATACAAATCGATTAAAGCTTCTTTAATTTCTAGCAAAACATGATAAAACTAAGATGATCGTAAAATCTAGACGTACGAAAGTACTTTCATTCATCTTCTAATAAAGACTAGAATCAGGTTCAAGTTATTCAGGTATCACTGGAGAGTTTCTTTCTTAACTTAAAACGCTTAACTTGAGCTCAAGATAGCAATACCTTTCTCCAAATTTCCTTTCAAAGCTCAAAAGGTGCTTCAGACACACATGAAGTATACGAAGAGATCTATCAACAATGACAATCTGTGATAGAAACAATCTAAAAATCAGCAGCTGACAAAAAAGAAAATTGAATCACAAGAAGAAAACAGAACAGATCATCAAAAGTAAACACTAAACAACAGTATTTACATCAGATAATCATGAATTTGCATATTGGAATAGTGAAGCCCTTGATGTTTTATTTACACTAAAGTGCAATAGCATTAACACTATTTACCTTCGCAAGATTTTATTATGAGAATTTAGGAACTCTCGTTTTCTTTTAAATTTTAATCAATGAAAATTTAGAATTCCTCAACTCACATTTTCAAGCATGCAAAGATCAAGCAACGGTTCTAACAAAGCCTCTAGATGTGCCATTCCATTATTGATCTGCAATTGAGAAAAAGAGAGAGGCAAGAGAGAGAAATAAAAACTTAAACTAAATACCCATATACAAGTGAGAAAAGGAAACAGAAAAAAGTTCCAGAACACTGTATCAATGTTTTATTCTGGTTTTTACAAAAGGATTCGCTTGCATTACAGACATGCCCACATGTGATTCAAAAGTCTTAGAAGTCTAAGATCTTAACTTAAGAAGGATTGTCCTATACCCACACTGAAGAGTATGAAATTCAACTCAATCACCACAAGGTGCAAAAATAACTCAAGCATATAAATTATTGTAGTTTCAGATATTAAACAAAACACGCCTAACATCAATGCATCCTGTAATATAGATGACACCATGAAATGATGAATAAAATAAATGATAATGACAGACATGAACAGAAATATTTACAGGTTCAGTTAACAGCCATTACCCCATTCGGGACGACAAGGAGTAATACTTGACGCATATAGAAGCTAATATTTCCTTCTTTTCAATCTACCCACTACTATCATTTATTTTTTGATTTCTGATAAGAGAAGAAATTATTACTGATGAAAGAAAGCACAAACTATATTATCCATGCTATTATACACTGAAGCTAAGAACTACTGCTTCTGCATAAACAATGGCGTATGATTCCAGACTAGCTGCTAAAGATACATATAAAAAATAAAAAAAAATAAAAAAAAAAAACCTGCAGAACTAGTGCTCTCACCAAAAACTCCTCGCTTCCTTTCTCCCTTCAACAGCCCCCCACCCCACCCTTTTCAAGCCCCAAATACAAAATAGTAACACTCCACATGAAATTTATACCACAAAAACCATACTAGCAAGATGCAGATTATCACTATTGCATCATGTTTTGGAAAATTGGAAAAAGGGTTTACTTTAGTATTTGTAGAACTCATATAAAAGTAGAATGTACAGTTTAAATGTATATGATCGAACCATATGCACATATCACAATCTGCAGCACCTTGGTCAACACAGAATAGAGATGAGACACTTTTGCAGCTTCCAAAGGCTGTGAGTTCATATGGCACTGCAAATCCGCATTAGAGCTTTCATATACTGGAGAGTCAATTCTTGATTTGCCAGACAAATTCATGCCCATGTACCCAAAAAGAACATGAAGATCTGTTTGGCAAGCCACAAGTAAATTAGAAACTAGATTCCTTCCCAACATTTGGTTATTGGGCAAACCCCAGATGGCTAACAACTTCTTGGAGAGATCCCGAGATGCTAATAAATCATTTGAGAATACTTGGGCAAAAACACCACTATCATCTGTCTGAACTCCTGCAGCTTTACAGCTCGAAGTCACTGTTGCATAAATAAAAATGAACTGTTTTGTAATATATTACGACAAAAGACAATAAGAAAAATTGATAATAACTATGTCCTCACCAATCTCAATTTGAGAGACATCCCTCTTACTTGAAGATATAACATTTCGAAATCTTGGAGAAACCCCAGGATCGTCCACACCAAGAGCTCCACGTTCTCTATCCCTGTATTAGCATTATTCACAATTTACTTTCTTTAACTCCACGCTTGAAAATAACTCACAGAGAATAAAAACAATAACATACTTTGAAATGGGGATAGGCTGAATAATAGGGGTCTTTCTGGGTTAGTCCCATAAAGGAAATAAGACTATTCCTTTTTCATGTCTAACAAGGGATTGGGGTGCTGTGTTTGGAAGCTGAATTAATGTGCTTTTTATTCTTAGAGGACATCTTGTTTTCATCCTTATCTTTTTTATCCTTATCTTTTTTATTTAGAACCTTGAGCAATTTGACAGTCAGGAGAACTGCAAGGAGAATTCAAAGGATCTTCAATTTTTGCAACCAAATTATGGTATAAAGAGTACGGCAAAAGAAGTTGCTCCCTATTGCCTTTCATGTGGTTAAGGAGTTAGCCATTTATCATACGAGAATATTAAAAAGCTTTTAAAATGACATCTAATTTAAGGAGGGGCTCTTCCTCTAGAAAAGTTCAAAGGCACTTTCCATTGAAAATGCCTTCCCTTAATTATGACAAGGAGATATCTCTTCTTGATCAAGCTCAACGCAGATGTTTCAATGAAACCCTGCTACCTTAACAAAGAAAGCTAGTATAGATGGTGTGCATTGATAATTTGGCTCTTAAGTATTCAGCATAATTCTAAGGTTTCATGATTTGGCTATCTTAGGATGAGAGATGTGATAGCTTTGAGAATGATCTCTTATTCAAAATAAGGTTCGAACTTAAACAAGGAAGAAAAAAAGAAATGCCAGTACCACCTAACAAACCTCGCGCTTGCACCAAACTTCTAGAATAGTAAGAGCAAGATATAAAAATCACTCAGAGGTATTGAAGAGATTTTCTATTTATATCTCAATCAAGCTAAGAACAAGGTTCAGGGAAATTACTTTACCTAGTCAAGAGACCTATTAAACAAAGCCTTAGTATTGCTCTGAGGTTCAACTGTTTTTAAGCTTCAGGAGCCTATCTCTATACACAATATTTTGAAAAGAGGTTCTACTGATGTGTACATTTGAGTATATCTGCGTCAAAGTTGCATTTTTCTTTTCTTTTATCTGCTTTCTTGTGTTGTGAATATTTCACAACCCCCCACAACTGAAAACAAATTTTCCTTCTTTATTGTGGGTTTATTCATGAAATTCAGGTAAATGATAGTACAACTACAAGATTATTCTGCATAAATAATTATAAAGGAAAAAAAAAAAGTTAAGCTATAGCTCTCAGTGCTCTTTGCCTAAAATCTACCTCCAAAACAAGCTTAATATTTGAGTCTCACTGTTCAATATGCAAGACAAAATCTTAAACAATGAATTCGTGGATGATGTTAGGTATCAGAAAACCATTTCCAAAGTTACAGAAAAGTTCGCCTATTGCAACAAAAAAATAATACTGATTCACCTCTCAACACAGCAATAGAAATGGTTGAAAAAGTAGACATAACCAGTTCACACCATACAACAATGATACCACATGTGAAAGAGAAAACAAGGTTTATACTCACGAATTTGTGCTTTTTGAACAGAAAAGAGTCGCATCTTTTTCTTCATATTTGGAAGATACATTAATAGGCTGACCATCTTGCTTATCTCTCTTCTTTCTTAGTTCAGAGCACTCTTGTTCCTGAGAAAAAAACAACTTAATGAATTCAGAAGATATTCAAAAAGCTTTATATATTATTCATATTCAGGACAAACGGTTCATCATTCATGTCCCAGCAATAGCAGTAAACAAAAAGAATATCAATGAGCCTTGATGAACACTAAATTTGAGCTTATACACAATAACATGATAAAGCAACAACATTGTCTAAATCCGTTGGAAGTGCTAGCTTTCATTCCACGGAAAAGTAAATAATAACTTGATAAACTTATAGCAATATAAGTTACGGAAGTTGGAAACTTCAACGACGAATAGTTTTATTCTGTAATTCTACAATAAATTTTACTCAGTTTCACTACGTAACATGGAGAAAATAATTAATTTTTTTTTAAAAAAAAGGCAAAAAATTACAAGACGACCAACCCATCAGCAATACGAGCGAGAAACAAAAAGACAAAGTAACATACCAGGTCCGAAAGCTGCTTTGATACACGTCCGAGCTCCCTCTGCATTCAGAGTTGATCAATTTATATTAAAAAAAATCTCAATTATTTCATTTAATGGAGTCCAATAAACAAAAATATCAGCCATACATAACAAATAAACTCACCAAAATTCAAACAAAGATCATTTCTTTACGCTCGACAACAAAACCATTGGAAAAAAAAAATTCACATGAACTCAAAATGTAAAATCCTAACCTTTAAGCGTTCGATTTCGAATTCTTTGTCAAGTTCCGATCGACGGAGAGTCGGAGCCGAAGAGAGAGACGAGGTAGCGCATTTGGCAGCGGTGGAGGCGGCGCCATTGGAGGAGCGAGGGAAGGAATCCAAGACAGAGGTCCTCTGAGAGAGCTGGCGAGGGGGAGAGTAGCTGGTTGGATTGCGAAGCGGAGGCGGAGGCGGAGGCGGAGGCGGAGGTTCTCGGCACTGTTGAGGAGGAAAAAAGGACTCAGAAGGGTGAAAATTAGGGTTAGGGTTAGGGTTAGGATTAGGGATGGCGGTGGAGGAAGAAGAAGAAAGAGCGAGCTCTTCGACTTGGATGAGTTGGTCCAGGAATTCTGCGTCCCATTCTTCGAACCCCTCTTCGCTCATTGCTTTGCTCTTTTCCACTTTCACTCCCTTCTCTACTTCTCTACTTTTCTCAGTCTCTTTTGCATTTTGTATGGGAACATGTGTATAGCCGCTTTATTTCAACAATACCAATAATACTAAAATTTCCTAAAAAAAATAAGGAGAGGGCTATAGAAGGGCGTCCCTAGTAGAGCTACCCTTTACACAACGTTTGATGGGAATCTGTGGGAAATAACGAGAATATGTAGAGAATCTGTTTATACACAAATTCCCATTAAACGGTGTATAGAAAAGACCATACGCAGGGACGTCTCTACTGTAGACGTGCCCAATAAATAATAATAATAAAATATTTTTGGATTATTATCAATTTTGATTTTTTAGCATTTAATTGAAAATAGGATAGACTATAAATCATTTATAAAACTAAAATTTTAACATAATAATAATTTTGTGAATTAAAAAAAAAACATAATAATAATTTTGGAATTTAAAAATTATCATAACTCATTTTGGATTGAACAGCCAAAAAGGGAAAAATAAAACTGGCCCAAGGAATGCGGCCAACTATGTTCAACCACAATCGAAAGTTTTTTTACCACTAGTCAAATCAGTCGGGATTTGACTGTGGTTAGATTTTTTCAACTCCGTCAAACAGACGCGCAATCGTAATTAGGACCGGATTGACAATAGTGACAGGTGTTATAGGTGATGGTGGTGGCATAAATAATTTAGAATTTATTGTTAAATAATATATTTTAAAGTTTATTAGAATATGATATCTAAGTAATTTTAAATGTGTGACATGATAATAATTCAACAAAGGTTAGTTTTGAATAGTTTTGAAAACATTTACGGATAAGTCCATTTTTTCATTATAAAGACCAGAAAAGGGAATAATACAACATGAAATAGTATTTCTATTTTTATTTTTTTTTCGGAAAGGAAACATGAAATTGAATTTCAAGATATGATTTTTAATATTTAACCTACCTACTACTATCTTTGCTCAATTTTTTTTTTCGATTTGTTAAATTTTCATACATTGTATTTTGACTGATTGTTTAAATGTGTTTTGGTTATTATCAATATTGACTTTTAGATTTAAAATTTGTAATGAGTTTATTATCTATTGGTCAAATATTGATATTTGACTTTTGAGTTTACCAAAACACCATTTTTAAACTTTAAATATATATATTTAAAACAAATTCAAATTTAAAGCTAATTTTAAATTAGTAACTCAATTATGAAATATTAAAAAAAGCCATGTATTTATATATTTTTAAAATTATTTTTTTATATTAGTTATTAATTTTAATTAATATTAAATTTAAGTTATTTTTTCAATATGTATCTTTATAGTTTAAAAGGGTATTTTGATAAACTTGATGACCAAAATTTGTGTTTATCCCAAATAAAATATAAATTTATTACAAGTTCTAAATTTAAAACTCAATATTACTAATAAAATGTTACTAATAACCAAAATGCAAGGTATAAATAGAATCAACAATAAAAGATGCAAGATGTAAAAATATGCTTATCTCTTTTTTAAAAAAAATAAAAGCGCCTCTACTGACCTAAATTAAGTGAAAGTTAAAAAAGTAATAACAAACTGATGAACTATTACCAGTATACCTCTCATTAAGGGAGAGAGCAATTTATGCAAATAAAAAATATATGGATAATACAAAAGTATCTTTTGTATTTTTGTAAATAGTTAGTTTATCCACTTAGTTTTTATGAATAACAAAAATATCTCCTTTTATTAGAAAATCGATACAAATTTCATCCTTATATTTTATGTAATCAAAATTAACATGTGAAAAGACAATATTGCCTTTGCTTGTAACTAGTAACCAAACAAATATAATCCGAAAAAACAAAATGTAAGGTGAAAGAAAGTAGTCCTTATTTTAGCTTCTATGTGTAAAATAACGACATTACTAACATGACACATAATTTGTTATTTTTCTTTCATAATTTATTACAATCAATTTATTTTAAGAAAAACAAAGTGAAATCAGATTGAAAAACCTCAACTTTTTCTATCTCATCCCTCCACCTGCTCCTTTTTCTAGCCTTAATCGATAAAAGAAATCTGACAAACGATATCATAAAAAATTCATTAGAAGCTGTATAATTAAATAAATCTACATACTTTATCATTAAAATAAATATGACAAATGATACCATAAAAATTCATCGGAATACGCATGTAAATGAAATGGAATCCTGAGAGGCTAGGATTTTGAGGATGTGAGGGAAGAGTTTTGGATGGATTTTACTTAGGGGTGTTCAAAAAAACCGCCAAATCATGGAAACCGCCAAATCCAGTCCAAACCGCTCAATCCAGTCCAAACCGCCCAATCCGTGCAGTTTTTTTTATTAAATGGCCGGTTACGAATTAGAAAATATGAAAACCGATTTGGCCGGTTTGGTTTTCGATTTTAGAAAAATTCGGTCTAATTCAAACCGAACCGGCCAATAAGTTTGTATATATATATATTTTTAAAATGTATATTAATAGTTAAAAATTTAAGCTCATTCATTATAATTGAGTAATGATTACTCTTAGCTTATTTAGGACTATGTTACTTAAGACTCTTATGATATTTTAGACTTTAAGTCTTGTTGTTATGATATGTTTAAGATTAAAGACTTTAAGTTTACTATTCAATTTTGATTAAGTCGTAAGTTGTAACTAAAATTTAAGTTTACTATGACTTTCGATTTGGTTATAGCTTTTAACTATGTTATGGTTTTATTTTATTTGGACTTTATATTTTAGATGAAATATGATTATGATATGAGCTTAGTTGATATTGTATTAATTCAAATTTTGAATGTTTTCAAACCGCGGAAACCGCCCAAACCGGCCGTAAAAATATAGGTGCGGTTTGACCGGTTTGAATCGACAAATTCAAACCACACGGATTGGTAAACTGGCCAAACCGCACATTCGGATTGATTTCTGGATTGACGATTTAGACCGTCCAAACCGGTCATGAACACCCCTAATTTTACTCAACTTCCAGATTTAATTCTCTTATAACTATGAGTCTCCTTTTACTCTTTCTCTATGGATTGAGCTCCTCTTCCTCTTCCTGCAAATAACAAACCTCAAACTAATTATTCAGAAATAATCAGTTTTTTGCTAAAATTCTAATTCCTAGTTGGAAAAAAAAAAAAGAACAAATATAAATCTTATTAGAGACATGTGAGAGCACCTTTGATTTGAGGAAGTGCACCAAATACTTGTCTTCCTCATTCAACATTGACATCATCATTGTCGTCCCTCGATTCTCTCATCTCATCCCCAAATGCCAATAACCTATCTTCTTTCTCTGATCTCTCAAACCCATGATACATCACATCCTTCAGCTTAGATCGGGTTTAGGGTGGTGATTAGGATTGATCCATTTGCCAAATGGTCGAGTCCATTTGCTTTATTTTGTCACCCTAGTTAATGTGCCCAAATCTTCTTTTCTTTGAACTATGACCACTTCAAATTTCTTCACTAATCTCTTCTATAAATCTTCATTACAATCAGAATCAGAGCATGTGAGTCATCATCATCAGATTTGGTTTTCTCGACTTAGATTTGATTTTTTTTTTAACTTATATATAGTTATTCAACTACAGTCGAGTTTGTTTTCGACCATAGTCAAAAGAATTTCATCAGGGGTCAAATTTTTATCGGGTGGCGGGGATGCAGGGTGAATTTCGTATGTTGATATTTTTCATTAAAAAATGGTCTATTTTGTAAATGAGTTATAATTTGTCCTATATTCACTATAAATTTTAAAATATGGTCAAAATGATAGTACCTCTTTTGTTTATTTTAAATTTCTAATAAACTAGATAAATATTTAGAGAAAATCCAAAATGATCTTAGAAATATAAGGAAAATCTCTTCCAAGTGGCCAAAATTGGGAGGAAAAAAGAAAAAAAAAAGAAAAAAAATAAAGGATTGTTTCCTTTCAATAAGAAAATAAACTACTATTCAATTGGATGCAAAAAGAAAAAGCCTAATGATCACATTTTTATTTTTATTTTTTGAAAAAAAAAGGCAAATAATAAAATGACCCTTCAAAAGTGACTCTTTTGTTTTGGGTGTCAGTGGCATGTTTTTTCTTTCAAGATCAAAGTTGAAATTTCTATTTTATACCAGAGAGTCTATTAAATGACTCATGGTAATAAAGTAGTCTCATTTTTAAATACTATAAAAACCAACACTCAATGTCATGATACCTATAATCGAAACTTTCTACTGCGGTCAAATATTTACTAGATTGTGGGAGCACATATTTATTTGTTTTAGGAAAAAGCTCTATATTCGGAAATAATTATAATTAATCCCATATTACACAATGGATTTAAAAAAAAGTCAAAATTGATAATATCCCAATAATAAAATCAAGTAAAAAATGTGAAATACTATCGAGAAACAAGATTTGTTTGAAGAGATATCTTGCATTCATTTTACTTTAAAATCAAGAAGTAAAAACATGAATATTTATAAAAATGTCCCTTTTCACATCAATTTAAAAAATAGTCATTTTTTACACCTATTTAATAAATAGCTGTTATTTAATTTTATTTTGCTAAATAGCAGTTTTTTGTAGATCAAGTTTATATAAAAAAAAATATATCAATTTATATTTGTACATCAATTTTATATATTATATCATTTTTTTATTTGCATATCAAGTTTATATAAAATATATTAATTCTGATAGTATGACATTGATATATTTCTTATACAACTAATCTATTTTGGCATTTTTTTTTGATAAATTCGGTCATTTTTAATAGTATTTAGAAAACAATCATTGTTAAAACAATGACCTAAGATTGAACCATTTGTCTAAGAAACCCTAAAAATATTGATGACTCAAGTTTCACATCTTTATCATAACACATTACTAAGGTGCTTTTAGTGTTTTGATACAATAGTCTCACATTTTGTTTTTCAATGAATAGTGTTTAAGGTGCCTTGTAATATATTTTCAGCGTATATGTAGGTGATACTCCCCCCGTCCTAAAAAAAACATGAACTTAATTTTATATTATGCAACAATATAATCTCAGTTTAGGATAAGACAAAAAACTATTTAGTGTTTGAAGTAAGACAAAAAACTTTCATTCCTCTACATAACTCCGGTATCCCGTGGCTAGGAGGGAGATCCTCCCTCGGATCTCTTTTTGGTAGGATTTTCTTTCCATTTTGTTCATTTGTATTTTCCCTTGTTATGTTTATGTTTCTTCTAATTTCTAGTGCCTTTACCACTTTCAGTTCGGCTTCTTCAGCTTCAAGGGCTTTCTCAGCGACTTCCATATAAGGCACTCCTTTTCCTGTAGATATCTTAATGTCCCTATATATTTCTGCTTTGAGCCCCCTGTAGAAACTGATTTACTTTCAACTCGTTTGTACTCATCATATGATGAGCAAAACGGGATAGCTCATCAAATTTCTTTCGTACCCACCTATGCGGGAAGGATGCCTATGCAAACCATACTTATCCAACACAGACAGACTAAACAATGTACTTAAAACATATCTCGTAAAATCAGTACAATGGTACTACTTTAAATCCAATGCATGGAAAACTTCACTTCTTTGAAAATCATGCTTATGTCTTTCATGAACAAAACAATAACCATATAAATAACATATATTTGAAATAATACACATAAGTATGTAGGAAAATATCTTGTATCTACTAATATTCTTGTAACAAAGTTAAAATAAATCTTTACTTACCTTGTGTCCAGTAGAAAAGATAGTGGAAAGGGTTAGTATCCTCTGTGGCAAGGTTTGTGGAAGACCTGATGTCAATTTTATTACTAAGATGATCACTACAATGTAAAATGCTTAAAGAAAATAAGCACAAGACCGAATCACAACTTTTACAAAATAAGGAAGCCTAATACTAAAATGTCACATACTTTCATAAAAACTAGTCCATTTGCTTCTAAATAGTACCATTTGGTTTTTAAAATATTTGGACAGCACCTCCCATATTTTTAGGACATCCCCACATGATTAAAATCATGGTTTAAGACCTGCAATATCAATCAACAAGCCAATTCCCACATATACAACTCAAAGAGGATCATTTAGAACAATCTAAGTACACTTGAATTTATTTCATCTATATTCTAATATTATTAAAAAATAAAAATAAATAATAAATCTATGCATCATACAATAAAATAGTAGAATAATAATAGAATAAAAAATTTATAAAAGAAAATACATTTAGCATTCTTAAAAATAATATATCCTTCACATAATTTAAAAAAAAAAAATTAAGTAAGCGATGTGAAAGTGTTTAATAAAAATAGTTCTATTTCATTAGTAGGATTGCACATTGATTATTCATTGATTGTTTGTTGTACTATATTGTATTATATTTGGGTGGATAGATTCCTGGCACCGTCCATTTGTTCTCAATCACCGCTTTGTTTCCACTTCCACTAACTCCAAAGCGTAAATTTGTAATTACAATATTACAAAGGAATCCATCCCAAACAGACAAAACCCATCACGCCAAGCAAGCAAAACCAAACCTTAATCTCCCTTATCGTTTTCCTTTCCTCACTCTCTCCTAACTTCTCTAGAGAGAGAAAGAAACTTGTAGAGAGGGAGGTATAGATTTGTATTATTGTCGGGTTAAAACAACCCTAAACCAGACTACCCTTTTGTGAATGTAAAGCTTAGCACACACTTTAGAGCTTTAATTCATACTCTCTACAGTCAGAGAGAGAGAAAATTGTTCATAGATCAGGAAGAGGAAAAAAATAAAGCCCTTTTTTTAGTAATAGTTTTGATTTGAGGAAAAAAAAAATGGTGGGTATTTTCTCTAGGTTCTCTGTCAGCAGAACTGGCCATAGAAGAAGCCAGAGTGCCCTTGTAAGATCTCTATTCACATTTTTTTCATCTGGGTGTTTTTGTATTATTTTTACAATTTCGTGAGATGTGTTTTTATCACTTGTGAATCTATAGTAACTGTGTTTAAGGCTCAGGTATGAATGAATCTTTCTGTTGGAATAGTTTTTTGATTGCCGGCTTTGGACTTGGGTTGACTTTTTTCATTGGGGGTCTTATAATGGGTGAAATGTGGTTTGAAGTTTGATCTGGTCTTGTATTGTGAATATTTTTTCAAGATCTAACCTCATTTAATTTTTGGAAATTTTTTGCTGGTCTGATTTATTTTTAAATATTGCGACTTCCTTGTGAAATTGTTTGACTTTTGGCTATGTTATTGTAGATTGAACTGCTTGATCCTGGATTTGTACTATTCTGTTTTGGTTATGATCCTAATCCTGATGCTTTTAACTGGATATTGCATTACAAACAAGAATAGAGGATTTATGGTTTCATTTGCTATATTCTTAGTTTGTTCAAAATTCTCATGCTTAATGACTTTATTTTGACCATTTGGAAACTGGTATTAGATTTATAGATCTTGCTTTCAATTGGGTGTCTTCGAACTCTTGTTGGGTCCGGTTATATTAGTTTCTTCTTTGCTTTCTAGGCCTTGTGAGTAAAATGAGGACATAAAGACACTTTTAACATGTGGTGGTCTGATTTCCCCGGCATGACATGATTGTCTTGCTCAGAATGAACTTTGATATGCTTTGCATGGTTCAGGTTGAGAGGGAAGTAGTGGCCCCTGCTTCGGATACTACTGGTGCTCCAATTGCTATTGCATCTTCTCATGGGATTGAAGTAGCAGTTGAGTTTAAACCAGTTGAACACCCAAATGAGCCACTTGATAATGACAGACCGATTCAGTGCCCATTACCCGAACCTTCAATTCTTAATGTAAGCTTATCTTTTGTTTTCCTTTTAAGATTTGTTTTGGTTTAAATGTGTATCTTTTCTATTGTTGTTACCCGACACACATCTCATGAATCTGTTTCTTTTCTCTTTTTCATTTTATTTTCCAAAATGCAATAACTCTTCAGTGTGGATGGTTTAATTTAATGCGGAATTTGGATGTTATGCATGTATGCTAGTCTGACTTGAGGTAGTAAATTACAGTCAGTGTGCACCCTTGGATATTCAGCTTTCAATCACCAAGCTATGTTTGAAAGGCCTATTTTGCTGATCATTGAAATTTATTGATGGTCTGGTTGCAATTGTATAGTTTAACATAGGCATTGAGATTTACTAGTTATGAATCAGGACCAAGTATTGTTACATTGTTACGAATTATCTGGTTTGACCATCCACGTGGCACTGTTTGCTGAAGCAAGATGCAATAATTTACTTCCATTTCAGTGTAAACAGATTGTCTACAAGTCACAAGAAGCTCACAAATAAAGTGATAAGCCTCCATTACGTTTTACCTATTCTAGGAGGAAGCATAAGCAGAATTAGGAGTATGAGATATTGACAATATGACCCGTCATGTACTGTTTCTGGGGTAGTTTTGCTGAGGTCATGGTTTGTTGAGCTAGGAATACTCTAGAGCCATTTGAGAGTTTGTTAGTAGAGAGAGTTTTATGTAAGGGAAGGAATGAGGGGGAAAAGGGCATGACCATTGTATGAGAGAAGAAGAAGAGCTTTGCTCTGTGGGAGAAAACCAGGTTCTCTAATTCCTGGTTATGTTTTCATTATTCAGTCAATAAAATATCCCTCTTTCTTCCCTTAGTTCTAGTCTTAAATACACAATCACGAGTTTGGATCTATCATAAAGTTCCATTATAATTTTCCTTTAAATTAATCATACAGAAACTCAATTTCTTAACCACCATCCATTTTTCCTGTTTTCACTTCTTTGGTTTTAAGTAAACATTGCTGCTAAGTGCTAATCACTACCATTTACAGCTCTTTCAGTTTGTGGATCTGAGTATAGGAGCTTAATTGTGATACATACCAATCAGGATTGGTTGAAGATTTAGCTGTTAATTCCTTTGTTCGTTTTTCTTTAAACTGTAGAACACTTAAAATGAGTTTTTCTGGAAGGCATGTGTGCCAGTGAAAGGAGATTATGGGTATATTTTTAAGGTTCAGAGCAGTAGATATTCCTGGTTGTTGAGTTCACCACGATTGAGGTTGGATTATAGGGCCTGGAAGGACCAAACAAGTGTAGGATTAGATCCTTGCTTGGTGAAAACACCTTTTGTTGTTGTGAGAAGAAAAAGTGAGGTGGAAGAAAAGAAAGTAATGTCAGTCATTTTAATTACTTTAATCCATAGATTGTTTGTTTTAAACTATTCTTTGCCCACTAAGAGCTCTAAGGAATCAATGATGCAACATTATATTCCTCTCGAAAGTATTCAGTAGAGTAGGTAGCCTGGACTTTGTGTTGCTTGTGTATATCACTAGGCTAGCTAGCCCAATCAAAAGATTTGCTTTACTGCATGGAGGTTTTTGGCACGGAATATCACTTTTATGTGTTATTAAGCTTCTGTAAAACTGTTTTGCTCATAAGATTCTTATGGTGAACTTTTGAAACTTCAGGATGGCAGAATATGGAAGGAGCGGGTATCTGCGACGGTTCGTCAGAGAGGCGATTTGCCAGTGATGAAGGAAGGAGAGTCTCTTGAAGCTGAGGATGCTGGGACGAAACCCAAGTCAACACAAACTCAAGTCAACCGCATGATTCTACCATCTCTGAGCGCCCCTGAACATGATCTTTTAAACCTGCTCAAAGAATGTAATGCATCTGGGATCTGAACAAAATCTTGGTACATTTTTTCTTTACGGAAATAATATTAGTCGAAAAATTTTCATTCATACATAAATAATATATAATAATTTGGATGTCCTTCTAAATAATTTCCTCTCTATGCCTCATATTTTTTTTTGGTTTCTATTTTCTTGTATCTGTAAATGTTGGATGTCTGGATGTCCTTCTATATAACTTCCTCTCTATGCCTCATATTTTTGGTTTCTAACTTCAGGTACCTGTAAGTCTCTCATCATGAATTTATACCTCGTTTATGTATGTATATTCAAGCAAATGACATAAAATTATATATATACATATATATTTTTTCTTTTTTAATGGTTTCAGCCTTACAGAAATATTTTTTTTATGCAAGTCACAGGTTGCAGATTCACTATTTCTTTTTCAATTGTTTTTGACGGTACTAAATATTGTACTAGTTTAATGAAAGGTATATATATCGAGAAGGTTGTTATGCATTATTTGGAGAGAAGTATTATACTGAGCAATTCCAAACACCCGCACTCAAAGTGGTTAAAAGGTGGAGGGTCATGTATACTATTTCTCTCCCCAAACTATAGGATCTGTCTTAATGTGGGCTTTTGGACTTTGAATGTGCTATTACTATCTCCGACTGAAATTATATGTTTTCCTAGAGAAGTGCTAGCACAACTTTATTCTCCGTCTTATGACTAGATAACTTCTACTGAAATATTTCGCATTTCACATGTTAATTATAATATATATTATTAAGTATAATAGATTCTACGTGTCAAACATCAAGACAAACAAGAATTGAGACAAGAGAGTGAATTTAACAATTCTCATTACTTTAATTTGATTTTTGAATTTTTTAATGCTTAATTATTTTTATTACTTTGAACACTTTTCTTTTAATTTTTTTAAATCTCAATTTGAGTCCTTGATATGCATAGTTTGATATAAAATTGACACAATTCAAAGTTCATAGACCAAATTGAAATGAAATAGTATATATTGCTCTTAATTCTTCAAATGGAATAATATCAATTTTATACTGTGTATATTGATACTTTGTTCAAATTGTACCTTATATTTTAGTTATTATCAATATTGACTTTTAAATTTTAAATCTGTTATAAATTTATACTTTAATACCAATTTAAAATAGTTAATTTATTAAGATGTCGTTTATAAAACTGAAAATAAATTTATATAAAAATTGATTCGAGAATAAATTTATTAAATCATCTTGATAGATTAACTGCTATAAATTAGTATCAGACTATAAATTTGTAATAAATATTAAATCTAATGGTCAATGTTGATAATAATCAAAACACAAAGTATAAACTGAATAAAGTGTCAAAATATAAGGTATAAAAGTAATATTATTCCTGAATTCAAATTATCAATGAATTCTCTAAGCCCACCTATTGTAAAGCCGGTTCTATCTACAATAATACTCGGTTCTCCTGAATAAGAATAAAAACTATGTTATCTACGGTTAAAGAATCCATTGCTCAAGAGAAAAAGAAAAATTCCAATAACTCTCTGAGTTCAGAAAAATGCAACATTTCTTATATTTTTCTGGGGAGTTGTAAAATAACCCATAATATATAGATGGGCACCAATTAGTAGGTATTTTTTTTTTTAACCTATACATAGGTATCATTTTGACCAATTAAAATTTATCCGGCACATTTTTTTTATAATAAAAAGTAAGAGAGAAATAGCATTAATAATACACGTCTTTTCATACATATCATTATAACCGTTGAATCACTGTTAGATGATGATCTAATAACTAAAAAAAATACTTATACATAAGTAAAAAAAAAAAAAATTACCTACTGGATTGACAACATATATATGTATATATACATATTGGTAAACAAAAATATCCCATTATAAAAAGATTAATTGCTCATACGGTTTCCAATGCAAGCACATGATGAATACTTTAGTATTCTTCTAACAAAAATATGTATTATAATTAAATAAAATATTTTGACATGATAAATTAACCACAATGACAATACAACCACACATTTATAATTTATTGGCCAACTATTGACTAGAGAAAAGCACTGAATAAATGCATAAATATGGAGACCCACTAAGTCCATGATGCTCTTGTTCCTATTGAAAGGAACTTAAGTGCATGTGACTGAGTCCAAGCCTCCCTCCTTCAGACATGATCCAGGTTCTTCGGTCTTCAAAGGCTTTTCAAATTTGTTTCAGAGCATTTGTCCTTGACAGGGAAGTGAACAACAACTCCTTCGAAGTAGCGAGCAATCTGGATGCGCCAAGTGTGTAGGAATCCACACTCCCTGGAAGTTGGAATTGGTTGCTACCATAAATTCTTCTGCACACAGTTCTCAATGATGAAATTGAGAACTTGGAGAGATAATAAACCACCAACAAATCAAGCTCTGGGAGTTTCTGTTGCCGCAGAATGTAATCAGACTGGCTGATTAGAATCATCTAATGAACTTGGATTTTACCTCGCCTGGTAATTAGACAAAACTGTAAACATCATTATCATCTACTATAACTCGTCTTCTTTCTGCAAATTTCTTCAGAAGGGGGCACATATTCGTCATCATGCTTCAAAAGCTCTCCATTTCCACTACGAAGGCAGACAAGGAAGAGGTATGGATAAAACGCTATCTTATCTGCAACTGTGCAACAATTTGAGAATGAAAGTACCGAATAGTTCAAGATTTGAAAGCTGACCAAAAACGTTAAGGAGACACAGCAGCATAAAGAAAAAGTGATAAAGTTTAATCTCACACCTCTAAAACATGAGCTACTCTCAAACTCTTGTTGTCCACTTGTGTACAATAAGATGATGCTCATAGAAAGCACAACAATAAAGCCACATATTTCAGATATGATGCCTTCACCACCATGGGCATCTCAAAAGACTGCCTTCACCACATATTTCAGTTCAACATGTAAGCTTAGCCATTAGGATACACATTTTATTAGTGACACTAGGCTTTACATAATAAAAGAAACTAAAAACCAATTTCCTATATGATCAGATAGATAAACTGAGATGATATCCTCGGTCCTGGGAAATAAAAATGACAATATTAACCGGGTTAAAAATGTGTCCAAGAGTGAATTCCTTGAACTAAGAAGTCTTTTTCGGTTGAGAGACTTGAAAAAAAAAAAATTGTTATCAGGCTCATCTAGGTGCAATATAAGTTAACAAGCATTCTCTTTGAGAAGGTTAATCTTCCTTGAATCCTTTTAACTCTCTGTGCTCCAGTATAATCAAGTGTGGTAATACAGATAGTAATTAACTATTTGATTTCCTTAGATATAGAGTACAGCTCCAAGAAGAGCATTTTCTCACCGATCATTTCTTTAAGTGCGTTCAGTAGGGTTGGCAAAGCTGACAAATCCAGAACACTTGGTTTTCCAGTCCTCTTCATCTTTAACAACCTAAGATGTTATACAAAACTTAAATTTCAGGTACCATTGAAAAGAACAAAAGAGAGGAAAATAAAACACAAACACAAACATAAAATAATCAGGATTTAGGAATCCATTCCAAAATTCGAAAAACAAACACACACAAGTTGAGCTAAACTAGTCAACACTGAGATGCTTACCACTTTAATCCCACATGTAACAAGAACTAGAAACAAAATACATAACTGATACAACCAAAAAGACATCAAGCAGCATAACAATTGGCATAATTAACCTAAGGGGTTCTTGTGCATGGACACATGCAGAAAATCCTCCACTAATTAAGTCAAATATTCTGACAGTACTGTCTTCCAACAATTTTTATGAAAGATTTATAAATTAATTTGGTTAAAAACTTGACCATTCATGAAGTAAACATATGTTCCGCCAATTCAAGAAGTAATTTACACAGGCCATCCATGACACAACCAACTTACTCTCCAATTATCCATCATTCAAAGACTTTGATGTGATCTGGCATGAAATATATATTATGAATATTAATTAAACAATTTTGCAGCTTTCACCAACAGTATGAATACCAAATAAGAACAATAAGAAGATATGTATACGAAACACTTAAAAGTACCTAAATGAGGTCTTGAATGGGGAAAAAATGATTTAGCCTCACTGCTTACCATGCGAAAAAAGGTCTTTATCTACCATGCATCAAAGCTAACGCCTTGCGTCTTTGCATGAAACATTTCTAGAGAAGTTACTTAATACATCAACATCACTTAAACCATGTGCACTAAAATAATCTAATAACCACAATAGGGCAGAATGGTTTATCATGATTCCATCTTTATTAGCTATCACTTCAGTGTTGCTACCAAGTTTTTCTGAAAAAACAGCCAAACTATCAAATAACATCGAGGCATTAGAAGCGGTCCATGTAGCAAGAACAGCACCCGCAAAATTCTGAAAAGCAATATTAGGTAATGACATGATGGTTCCAACAAGCTCAGGTGTGGGTGCACAAGAGCTGCAAAGTGTCAGAAGACCTCCAACTGCAATGGAACTTGTATTTTCGTCTAATTCAGCACCTGAACAGAAGAAGTTCATAATTATCTTCTCCACTTGAACTTTCGAAACTGCAAACTCTGATCTAATCAAACCCCATACCTTATGTTGCTGCATACAGCCCCAATTCAAAGAACTTTTAATAATATTAGAAATAGTTTCACTATTTGTGCCAAATATGGAGAATTTCTTTAAGCTAATCTCAAACTGGATCTCAAGAAGATGATTGTGATCCAGTTGATCCACAACTAGCCTGATTAAGTCTTCCTCGCCGACTGATAAATCTGAAAGATGACAAAAGACACTACAAAACAAGTTCTTCAAGTTTTTCCTCTCCCATCTAGAACAAGAGATTATGTCAGAATAGAGGAGTTTTGACAGAGGTGTATCAACTTCTTTTGAGCATATAGAAATCTTATTACTAATGAAACATCTGTAAGCAGCAATGGCACTATTTACCAACTTCGAGATGGGTATTTTGTCCATTTCAGAACTACGGCTAGTCATTTCATGGCAGTGTTCTCTTTTGGCATCCAAAAAAGTATGAAAGCCATCAACATGAAAACAGAATAAATTTAACTTTGATTTACTCCCTCTAACAGATTTGTCAGCAATCATTTCATATACCGAGCAATTAGCCATGTGTTCCTCATAAGCTAGTCTTGATGCATATGACAATAACCGTGCCCCAACTGGAAAACCATTCCTTGCCCAGAACAGAAGCATTTCTTGCATCCTCTGATGTTGAGAAAAAATAAAGAATCGAATTATTACGGCAGTGGGAGACGCTATCTCATCATCGTAGTCAGGATCATCTTGAGCAAATTCCAAAGGAGGAAATAGTTTGTATCCCTTTAGTTCCAATAGCTTGGTTATATTAGAAGATAAAACTTCAAGATGAGTTGAAACACATCCAGATCTTTGGTTATCAAGATCTATGAAAAACGATAATAATCCTTCAAAAGTCTTGAGACAAATTTTATTCGATGTCTTAAATGCTTCTTCAAATTTCTGAACCAAATTCTCCATAGTATCAATTTGAAGATAAGTTGCTGATCTATCTGAAGTCAAAACTGACGCATCAGAAAGTTTCCCGACAGATCCACCTTTCTTTGAATACAAAGGTTGTCGTTCTGGGGATGGTGTTGGAGTTCCCAGGTCGAAAGAACTTTGCGACCCCAATGGTGTTGCAGACTGATGGGTAAGACCTGATGAATTTAAGCCTTTATCGACTTCTAGCTTCCTACCAGAAAGAAAACTTACAAGCCTTTCTTTCAGAAAAGGTGAAAGTGCAGCACAAGAAAACAAGACATCTAATGAGTGGATAACTCCTCTCTGTACTATTGTCTTAAATGATAGTGAGACACCTTTAACTATGAGATCATTGCGCTCCACGTCATAGTTGTCCACAAGAAGGAACAAGAATTCAAGAAGAGTGTGAGTCATATCAACATATCCTGGTATGGAGTTTACCATCAATAGAAATGCAGGCTCAATATTCATGATATTGTCTACTTTATCGTCAAAGAAAAGCCAATCATAGAACAGAGCAAGCTTCACATTGGCTTCAACATAATTTTTTGTACAAGATTTTAGCAGCCAACCTACAACTGCCCATCTTGGAATAACTTCTGACCGAATGATTTCATTAGGTGGGTGGTGTCCACAACATACAAAGCGAACAATGTCACTTATCACAGTCTCTCTGTCTGGCCCACATAAAAACTTCTTAGTAAACCATGTCTGGTGGCGTTTTTGGCTCCCCAACTTCACATGTGTCAGCAAGAACCTCAACTGGGCCTCCATCTCTGGAGTAATCCGAAGTAAAAAGTACCTACTAGATGTCCTGGTGCAGTACAGTTGTGAAATATCCGAAAATTCTGGAGCCTTAAACTCACCCGGGTTGAATATCAAATCCTTCCATATAGCTCTAATCTCTGGTACATGAACCAAATCTTGTAAAAGTCGAATGAGATCTCTCCCAATCTTCAGACACAAATGGAACTTTTCCTTCAACATTCTAACACAAAACTCAATCTCTAATCGCTTTAATGACTCTAATTTTGGGTTGGGAATTAACCTGCAATGATCAGCTAACAACCGAAGATAAGTGTATAAAGTGCTTGTTAAAATCATTGGTTCTGCTTCTAAAAGACAATCCCATTTCGTCGAAATGACATTCAACACCTCAAAACACAACCACAAATTGCCATCACTAAAATCTCCACCAATGATTTGCCTCAATAAACACACTAACATATCATGGAAACCAACTGCTGAAACGTCGATCATTTCCTTACAAACCCAAATCAACTGAATTTTCGCCGAGTCAAAAAGTTTTACGAACAATTCATCAACAACCTTGATAAGCATACCAACAAATAACTGATACCCATCAGTCACAATGGCATGTAAGTGCTTAATATGGGTTTTGGCCAAATGGGGTTCGCATAAAACCCCATAAACTATTGCACGGTTGAGCTGCAAGTACTCTTCTGAGTTTGGTATTGCTAGTGAAAATGGGGGTTTCAGCGTTTGCTCAAGCAGCTCATAGGCTTGTCTCAGGACGTGTTCAGTTTGATTTTCCGCTTCATGGGAAGTGATTACCATTAGTTTTGAAGCCATGTGAGGCTTCTAAGCTGCACCAAAAAATGACTTCAAGTAGTAAACACTTGAATTTGGCTTGTGTGATAGTAAAATCTGAAGGGTTTTTCCGGTAATAAAATTCGGAAGCTCTGAAATTACCTGATGCTCGTAGAATATAGACTTAAAAATTGAAACTGTGTTTGAACATAAGGTATAAGCTTCACGCCAGGACTAGCAACAAGCAAGAAAACTCCTTTGAGATGAAGTTTCCATTTGTTCTTCTACCACCTCGAAACACTATCGGGCAAAAGGACTAGCTGCTAACTATCTCCTGAAGAACACAGAAAGCACTGGTCAAACCAAAATTTAGACAGAGAAAAATATGGCGAATGCTTACAAGCTAATAACAAATCAGCATAACAAGCTCACAAGTTACTACCAGAATGAATTGGTCAGATAAGAAAATTTCTAAAACTAAATATGTCATTTATGCTTGAAAATGAGATTCATCTAAGGTAACCCAAATCAATCATTCAAGTTAAAGAATAAAGTTAGAATCCCCAAGCATCAAACCTCCAAATCCATCCACTCGATCGGAGCACAAAACAACATTTATTTTTGTCAACAAATTATTACTACCTAGGATTGGAATTACCTCTGTTCGTGTTTGTACCGTATACACCAACAAACTAGCCCTTATCCCATTTTTTTTTTTTTTTTTTGGGTTTTCGATAACTGAAATTCTTAAAAGTAGTACAATCTTTCCATAAAGCTCGTTCATATTCCAAGCAACAAATCCCAACAACCCAAATCAAGCAGAACTCACTCACTCTCTCAGAGATTAAAATAAAATATGAAGAAAACTTGTAATCAATAAGAGAGGGAGAGAGAGAGTACATGTCTCTGGCTGGCTTCATGGCTGTGGTGGCTCCACATAAGCTCGAAATTAATGGGAAGAGAGAGGAGACTGCTGCGCCGAGAAGATTTGGGACTCCTATGGCCACCGGGGTATTCTCGCGACACCACTTTCTGGTTTCCAAGCCAGAGGAGAGAGAGAGAGAGAGGAGCGAAGATGATCACTTTAGCGTTTCTTTTCTGTTTTTTTTTTTCCCCTGAATTATTGGGGTTGTAACGATTTGGTCCCTAGCGTTTTAATTTCTGCAATTAAATTCCTAAACTATTTGAGGGAAAATACCAAATATATCTCACGTGTCTTAGCAATATTTTTCAAATTATAAATACATCCTCTCAGATTGTGAACTCGAGCCAAAGTTGTGTTGTAAAATGATACTAATATGCTTAGTCAAAATTAATCAAATAATATCCTTAGTTTAAAGGATAACGCTAGGGTCCTAATTAATATACCTTTATTTTCAATAGACCACGGGATCCAAACTAAATTAAATCATCAAATCTTATACTAAATACAAATGCTTATAACCAAATTAGATGAAATTCTATTCACTCAAAATAATCACAAAGATTAAAATCTAATTGGTTAAAGGCAAAAGCCAAATCTAATAGCCAAAAGGTAGGTAGACTTAGTCAAATAATACACCATACAGTTCATACTCTATAATTTTTAGTAATACTTGATAATCTCGTTATAACATTCCATTAATATGTTGTCTTTCTCACATAGTATATCAATAATTTTTAACCTTTGTCTTTAAGGCCCTTGTTCACTTTCTCATGAATTAAACATTAGAAAATAGTTCACCAATATTTTCTTAGGTCCTACACTACTTAATGCCTCTAGATTTTCCAATGTAACTCATATTACAGTTACTCAAGAATCTCTTTTATGAGTAAGGAATGTCAATATAACAAAATCAAATAATCTACCAATTTTAGAAATACTGATCAACTTACATATTCTACTATAAAATTATTTTGACCTTTTGTTTAGTAACGAAAATGTCCTTAATTATTTAACTAAACCTTTGGCCTTATTGTCTTTTCTCCTTTCATTTATTTATTTTCTTTTCTTTTTTTCTTTATATATATATACGAGATATTGTTGTCTTTCTCACATAGTATATCAATAAGTCGTATCATGGCGTGGCGTGCTCAACCCATCGTGCTTAAGTTATGAACTTGGCACAGCCTACATAACTAGACCATATCTGGCATGACTCATATTTTAGCATGTCGTATCGTGTTTAAGCCGTGATGTGTCGTATTATGCTACCGTGCTAGTGTGCTAGCCTGGCCTTCTTGATAGCTCTACTTATAGCTAAACAATTTAAATGCCAAATATTTAAAAAAAAAAATTCTAGCGTTTTTTTGGGGTTTAAAGAACTAGTTATATTATTTAATTAATTTTAAATTAGGATAATACTTGGGGTTACAACTATTGTACTAAATTTTTGATACTAACATATATGACATGTAATTAGTTACCATATAATTGGTGTATTAAAATTTACCACAAATTGATTTAACATTATAACTAATTAAATATTTCTTAGTTTAAAAGATAATGAAAGGATCCCAACTAATGTACCAAATGTTTTGTATCAACACATGTGACATGTGATTTGTTACCATACAATTATCACAGATAGATTAAATATTATCACTAATTGAATGATGACAAATTATATGCACATGTGATGGTACAAAAAATTTTAAATGAAATGAAGTAAAAAGGGATTTTTACGATTGTTTACGATAACGACATCATATTGTGCCTAAGTTCTATAAGACCTTAGACGTGATTTTAGAAATTGAATATGTCGGAGTTTTGCAATATTAATTTGAATAGATGAATTATCAAAAAGGAAAAGAAAAATGAGAAGGGACACCATTGAAGATATATGGAAAGGATATTATCAATTTTAAAGATTTGTGAAATGAACATTACCCTTGGTGTATTTTGTATAGTTGATTTTTAATATTTGGAGACTTAATAGAATTATTGAGTTGCACATAACTTATTGGTATGTATTGGAGTTTAATTATTCTTTATTTTTGTGTATTGTAGCTAGATGTCTTGCATATTTATAAGGAGATTTTTATTTTTGCTCCATTGATATGTACTTTCATTTGGACCATTGGATTTTGATCTGATGGTTATAATGATATTAGTAATTTTATCAAAAAACAAAAATCTAATTAATACGTATATAAATATAGAAAGTTATTTATAACTTAAAAAATTGACAGCCTATATGTAATTTTTTTTCTCAATCTCTTTTCCATTATTTTTTTTCTTTTTTCATTCTACTGCTGATTTTAATTTAAAAAATAAAAAATAACTAACCATGTATGTATATAGATTTTTTTTTTTCTGAAGAACTAACTGTACGTATATATATATATTAAATTTTTCATTAAAAAATTATTCCTTCCTTTTTATAATTTCAAAACTAACATTATATATCTCCTAAAAAAAAAAACCTAACATCATGTATATTCTAAAAAAAAAAACAACCAACCGTTAATATAAAACTATTAAATACTAATTTTTTTATCAAAAAGTTTTCCTAAAAAAAAAAAAAACCATTGCTTCTTTTTTGTAATTTCAAAGCTAACGCTATGCCCCTTCAAAAAAAAAAAAAAACCTAACATTACATCCCATTGAAAAAACTAACCTTATTTATATTCTCAAAAAAATTATTTTATCCTATTAGTAATATAATACATTTAGATTAAATGCAATTTAATAAATTAAAGTTATAAGTTAAAATTAAAAAAGAAAAGAAATAAAAAAAAGGAAAAATATTTGAATGAAACATTAATTAATCGAATAATGGAAATAGATGAAATTATTTGCTATTATAGGTTATATTTAATTTGGTCAATCTTACTCATCTACGGAGCAAAAACAAAAATCTATCTCTATTAAAACATTCCCCATACTTGCTAGCTATAAAACAAAAGTAAGATATTTAGGTAATTAGCACCATTAGTGCTGGAATTTTTTGCACATTTGTAATTTGGTCTTTGAAAAAATCTTGGCTGTTAAGTTCTTAATTCGTAAATTAATAGCAATTAAGCCCATACTACAAACTTTCGTTATCTTTTAAGTAGTTGATTCCTAAATTTTTATCACTACAACAGTTGGGACTTAATTGCTAAAGATTTGTGAAATTCAGAGAAGAAGTTGTCAAGATATTTTTCAAGGACCAAAATACAAATGAGTGAAAATTTCAAAAGCTAACAGTGCCAATTACCCCGAACATTTAGTTAGAGAGAAGTGTTTTGTTGGTTGTCTATAATAATGGAATGAAATGAATCTCCCACCAAGAGAGAGACAAATAATACGAATTTGGAAATAACGCTTTCCCTTTACAACTCTAGTTATTATTATTAAAAAGGACAAAAATCACATAAATCGAAGGAAAACATAATTGTATACATAGTACTCACTGTTATTCACTTCCAGCTAAGTTCAAAAGATAAAAATCGACTAAATCACGTATTAATATAACCTTTATTTATTTATTTTTACATCACATAAAAATAGGCAGATATCTTCTTATAACATCCTCATCAACTTTGGATATTCGTCACAATATCCTCCGCCACACCCACCAAAACAAAAGTTGTACATTCGAACATGCTAAAATGACGAATATATTAATCCAAATTGGAAACATATAAATTGCTCACTTCCAATTTAATTCAAAAGATGAGAATTACAAACTGAAACATACACTATATCTATCATGAAAAGAAATTAAAAAAAGTAGCATAATTATATATATATATATATATATATATATATCATTTGATCCCACAAACCAGACTAAAGAGGGAGCTCTCGAACTTGGAAAGGACGCTGCACCGTTGGATTAACAAGATTCTTCCGGGGACCCCTAGAGCTCCCATGGTTCATCCACGTCATCCTCTGCTCCCCGGAATTTTCGGGGCCGACTTGGCCCTTATCTTTCTCGGCTGAACCAACTAGTGATCTATAGGCTGCTAACTGCGTCAAATTGGAGGAAGTGAATAAGAGAACAAGGAAAACAGCAAACGACGTCGTAGTTACTAAGGCCCTCATTTTGGTCTTGATTTAGTTGGGTTGTGTTCTTTTGTGTTGTGCTCTTTTCAGTTTCTGTGGTATGGTAAAAGAATATGATAGAATGCGGGGGAAGAAATAAGAAGGTATATATGATTATTGGAATAATGAGAGTAAAGGGAATAAGAGTTTGCTTTGGTTGGAAGTCATAAAGGGAAATGATGATCATCATGAGATGGACTCCAGACCCACTCCAAGTATTGATGACTGTGGTTAGGATTAGTTATTTTGTTTGCTAGAGTTTGGTTAACTTCTGGTTACAAGTTTGTGGGATTTGGCATATGCATTGAGTAAAAGTTGTAAGTACTATTTCCCTTTTTTTTTTTTGGTTTTTTTTTTTCCTAATATAAAGAAGGGGGAAAAAAAAACCCAGATCTGGATGTTTTTCTGGGATGAAACAACATTATTAAAGAATATTTACCCCACCCCTAACTAAACATATTCAGGGGTCAACTTTATTCATTAATCCGCGTGAATTTGTAAGGCCTATTTTGCAGCATTTTGCAGTTGGGGTGAATTATCAAAATACAATAATGAAACGAAAAATACTAACTTTTTTTGAATGATTTTTTTTTTCTTTTTTCAAGTCAAACAAATTTGCTATTATGAATATGAAACATCTTATTTTACAATAAGATACTCAATTAGAAAAAAAAAATTCATTCAATCAGATAAGCTCATTTTTTACTTTTAAGACAAATCTAGCTAAAACATGTCTAATTTTATTTTAAGGCAAAACTAGGTAAAACATGTCTAATTTTATTATCTCTACAAAATACATAATTAACTACAACACTTGAAAATAAAGAGAGTAAATTAAACACATTCAAATAATAGTAAGTCACCAAATTCTGAATGACAGACTGAGCTATTATTAAGATTCTGTCAATACGTCTCCAAGTACTGAAGATCTAGACCAATATTCATAACCCATATGCCTTGGCTTCCGCGTGCTTTGGCGGAGTAGGCCATCTAACTTTTTCCCAAGAGTAATTTGCCCTTGGGTATTTTTAATCTCCTCCAGATACCTCTCAATCTAACTCACAACAACATCTGGTAGTATTGTTTTTGAACAATATATAATATATTTTTTTATTCCTCGCATTCCAATTCAAGCTCATTCTTATGCAGGGAGTGGAAGAACAAGCGAAAATATCAGCCACAATGAAAACAAAGACTTGAAGTTGAGTTGAAATTTAGATGCTTTTTACATTGCTCTTGAAAATTTATGATAATACTAATACAAATGACAATAAAGTGGATTGTATAACACTTTGAATGATTTATCTAGAGAAGTTCTAAATCCATCCACCGTTGGACTAAATACATTCATTTTCTTTTGTGTCAAAAAATGATTCTATTATTTTGTTTTTTCTTTGTACATTTATTATATTCCAAAAATATTCCTTTTTACTTTGTACATTCATTATTCTTTTGTACTAAAATGGAAACACAAAGGGTAGGGCCTAAGTTATTATTAAATCAAGTTTTATTATGTTTATCTAATTTTGAATTTTCCTTTTAAATCCTAAGTTTTTTTTAGTTTTTGTGTATAATTACCAGTATTATGCTAATTTTGCCTCACCTTTTCTTCTTCTCATCTATTTTATTTTTCTCAAAAAGATAAATATAAAAATTTGTCCCACTTTTTTTTTCTTCTCTTTTTACATATATAATATATATGTTTTATCAAATCAAAAATACTGAGCATCCATATGTTTCCTATTGCTAAATTCTAATATATATATATATATATATAACTCTCTTTTTTCCTTGGAGGTTTTTCTTTCATGAAAAAAAAGTCTCTTTTATTCTATGTATAGAAAAATATCCTCCAAGGTTTAAACGATTTTGACGATTTCATTTATCCTTTTTTCTTCTTTTTTTTCTTTTTTTTTTTCATGTATTGCTGGCATACTCACCATATAATTTTAATAGGTGTCTTAATTCTTAGATTATCCTTTTAGGTAATTCTAACTAGGGGTAAAGTTGTAACTAAAATTATGAATGTACTTAGTCCAATAATTAGTGGATTTAAAACTTCCTTTTATCTAAAAGTTGGAAATTAAATATTTATCTAAAAATTTGATTTTTTTTAAATTTCATATATTCATTAGGGAATTATCTTTAATTTTTTATTCTCATGGAAAAAAAATTAGAATACTTGTGAAAAATGAAAAATCTTTCCAAATACAAAATAATATTTTTTTTAGCATGTACTCATTGGAGCAAATCTTAAAAAAAAATATGTGCTAAATATAGGTAGTCATTTCAAATATGACATTAGCACATCTAGTCTTACAACCCAAAGTCCATAAGATGCCAAATATACAATCAAAACATAGCATAAAAAAGTGAGAAATATATTTTGTTGCTATAAATTTTCAAGAAACGAATGTAGTATAGTGTGTGAGTGGTTTGGGACTCAATTCCCCTTAAATGTGTATTTGAAATCGAGTGTGACATATGCGGTTGGAAAAATACAAATTTCACTCCTTTCTCTTATGTTTGGTAAGAGGGAAAAGGGAGAAGAAAGAGAGTATAGGAAGAGAAAGCGGAAAAAAAAGAAGAGAAATTATGGCTGTTTGGTAGGAAAGGAAAGGAAAAGAAAGGAAAAAAGGAGATGGAAAAATAATAGATAGGACCCACAAAAATTTTTCTCTCCAAAATGGAAAGAAAAAGAAATTTATTTAATGAAAGAGCTTAATTTACTAATTTACCCTCACATATTAAATCTCAAAATAATAATATAAAAGGCATAAAATCATTTTAAAATAAATCAACTCTCTTTTATCTTATTATGGAGGAAATTATACGTTTTCCTTTCCATACTACATATTTTCTTTCTTCTCTCTTATTTTTTTTCCTCCTTACCAAACATGAAAAGTGTTTATACTCTCTTTTTAATTTTTTTATTTAGGAAAACCAAACGGCTCCAACAATGTTATGTAAGAAAACTGAAAGGTGGTCTTCAACAACCAAAAAAAAAAAAAAACCATTTATCCTCATGAAATACTAGGAAAAAAAAAACTCAACCACACAAATTTAAACTAAAAATTAATCGCATATGACAAATATTGCACATTTAAATACCCAAACACATCCCCGGTTTTGTTTTGTTTTTTTTGTTTTTTTAAGATTACGAAAAAATGTTTAATGATGTATTTTTTTTTGTGACAGTTTTTAATAAATTTTCCCTAACTAAACAAGATTATTTTATTTTAGAAAGGTACTGAAATAAACTAAATATAGTTCTCTGAAAACAAAAAAAAAATGATACATATATTCTAAACAATAGACGTATTATCTAAAAAAAAATAGACGTATTACAGTTTAGATCTTTGAGGTAGAATTTGAAACTAATTAGTAAATGTTAAAGTATATTTTGGATATCTTTCAAAGTACCATATCGAATATGTAGGAAAATGGATGATACCTTTAGGCATATATGTGTATCCTACATTGATTTATATCTTATCCTTAGAAAAATAATAAAATATATATTATATATAAAATATTTAAAATATAATAATTATTTCAGATATCTTTCATAATATGTTACGATGTCGTTGACTCAAGTGACGACGACGTTATTGAATTCTAGATTGCAATTCCTATTTGATTCCCAACCGTTCCAACTTGTTTCAGTGAATTGCATACACAATCGGCTTTTTGTAATGAAAAATATTTCGACATAAATTTGTTTAATTTTTTATTTGTCTAAATAAAGGAAATTTCTTGAATATCGTCACTGCTCAATATATACTTCTTCAAAGTTCCCTAAAGAAAAGGAAAAGGAAATGTTTTGTTGTATGTGCTCTACTTGCCATGCCTTCAACAAATGTAACTGAAATAAGAAACACAATTAAGCACGAAGCAATGGCAGCCATATAGCACGAAGCAATGGCAGCCATATGAGTTGCCATCTTACGGAACCAAGGTCGTCCACATGGTATTCAAAGGGTTGACAAATAATATGTGATGAATGGGAAATCTTCCTTACTAGAAAGCCCAATTCACAAATAAAAGCACGAGGTTTTACTTCCTGATCACCAATATTCATGACTAATTTAATCAAATAAGATAACTCATTCATAAATAATTTAATCAAATAAGATAACTCATGTGTATTTAACTGTCAAATTAATTTCTTCTTATTCTTATATTAGTTTAACCTAGTATAATAATAATAAGGGTCGATTCTACAAGGAATTGGTATTATTAAGCAAATTAATCATATAGTTTTATAATCTAAAACAAAAAAACACAATGCAAAACATATGTTAAACATAGACAATAACACGTTCTATTATCTCTAATTCTCCTCAAGATTCATCAAACAAAACAAGTTTTTCGTCTAAATCCTATCAATGCATTAAGTATAGAAAAATATACTAAACTAGGCAATTCATCTCATCAGCTTGGAATCCTTTAACCTTGGTCATGTTCTTCTTCATAGTTAAATCAAATTATGCAATCAAATCTATCTATAATTTTGCTACCACATTTGAAAACTTAGATAATTATAGATCTAAGGTTCTAATCTAGTATTAGGTTTTTATCCACTTCTATTTAGTTGCGTACCTGAATAAATCAAGATAGAAATCATAAACAATTATGAGCAAAAGAACATAAACAACTTATTGATATATAAAATCTAGTAAATTAAATAACAATCATATTTATGCTTTTGAAATCGCCCTTAACTAATTAAAACTTAATCTAGCACGTCTATAATAATTAGATAATAAAAACTATAAGAAAAAGGAAAGGAAAAGAGAAGAAAAACTATAGACAGCTGCACAGAAAATCTCCATCCTCCAAGTTTTCCGATCTCCCCTTGAATCTCTCTCTAGGTTTCTAGGTGTGAAAAATTGTATGTGCTTCCTTTCTATATGATCTAGAGAGCTCTATTTATAAGGGAATTAACGTAAGGGTATTTTGGTAAATTTCCACGCAATTCCTGAGTCCAAAACAAGTGAAACTCTCAAAGTCTGTGGAATTCCGTGTGTCCAGCGCCATGACACTAAGAACTCAGCACTGGCACAGCAGTGATGAGTTTCTAGAACATTATTTTCTTCTAAAACAGCATGCAAGCACCGCGTCACTGAGCCTTGTTCCTCTTTTTTCAGCTATTTTTCATTTTTTTTTTCTTATGAACACCATTTCAAACTCTACTTTCTTAATTCTCATAGTAGCATTTGTTTTCCTATGACCTTAGCCATAGACCTTATTATAATGTGGGAATCACATTGTTACAGAACCACTAAAATTGGGTTTTTGTTGATATGTTTTTTTTTTTATGTTTTTCTTAACTGATAATTTGTTGTTTCATGTTGACCTTATTAAGTATTCTGCCTTTTAAATGTCACGTATGATGTTATCCTCTTCAAAAATGTATTATGCTTGTGCAAATACTATTTCTCTCAAAGCTCGAGTAATCACTTTATGGAGGCTTGGTGGAAGCGGTTTTGGCAACTGAAGCTCTCTTTAAAGGTTAAACTCTTGCAGGAAGGCATACCTTGAAGCTCTTCCGACCGTAGTGGGGTTCTGTTAGCACAAAGTCCTTCCTCATCCAAGACACGGTAATTCTAGCGAACATGTCTTGCATTCTCTTGTTTGGTGTAAACATGCACAACGAGTTTGGCACTTCTGGAGCTTGCTTTCGACTTTTGGTAGATCACGATGGTTTAAAGACTTTTGCTGCATCAAATTGGTAATTGCATCTTGAATTGAATGATACATAGGAAGTATTTCTATATATGGCTTAATAGGAGTAATTTTTTGGTGAGTGTAATTTTATGGTACAACAATGTATTAACTACTAAGTAACCTTTAAACTGATGATATTGGGTTCACTACGAGTGTATTCCACTCGTCCCACAAGTGTCCCATGTACCTGTTTTTTTTCCAAGTTTTTCTGGTTAAAATGCTCTCAATTGTATTCATCGTCACCTATTTTGGTGACTAGTGAAAATTAATGAAATTTTCTCCTAAGTGCAGGAGTGTCAACATAATAAATTACCTTACCAGACCAGGGTCGATTCATAGGAAGGCTAGTGAATAATACAAAACTATAAAATATATATTACAAGGTTTGAAAGGACGAGAGCAAATATTTTGAATGATGTTTACAATGATACAATAAGATATAGAGATAAACTAATGAGATATGAAAAATTGTAGAATTAAACAGTTGCCAAGGTTAGTAGATCTATTCTTGGTATATCAAATAAGTAAAATTTAAACTTAACTATTACTCAATTAGAATCCATATACAATAGAGGTTCTAATCGAAAGATTTAACATTAAGGGTTTATTATAAGTTACATGTGTAATTATATTAGTTTTCTTAATAATGCCAATACTTGTAAATGTGGTCAAGCATTCATAGTGCCAATATATCTAAAATAAATCAAGATTCATTCCTAGCACAGCTGGTTTTCTAAGCAAAAAATGTAGAGGAAATCACGTATTTTATTGTGCCAAGGTTGTCTATAATAAGTCAACCCACAACTTAATAAGGAGGGTATTAAGATTAATTAAGAAAATAAATAACACATATTATAACAATGACTTAAGAATATAGACAATAAATTCTATTTAGAGTTTTATATTATACCTATTCTTCCCTAAGAGTTTCACCCTTTCACCTTAGCAAGATGGAAATTAACTAGACATGATAGAGAAGAATAGCAAAAATGAATGAGATATAAACATAACTTTGAATAGAAATATTGTACTATTTTACATGCAAAATGACATTACAACAATATGAAAAATAAGATAGAAAATAAAATAATAATCTTGATATCTAAACCAGGAAGCCTAAAATGGTTTATTAAGTCATATTTATGGAAGCTTGGTGGAAGAAATGTTCAAAGTATAAGGTACAAGTCGGAGAAACATGACAAAAATTTTGCCAAATTTTCTACACACACTTGTAACGATCAAATCACCTTTAGGTATATAACTTTGTAGACAATTAAGTTGAGAATTCAATGCGATAAGAATCATGTAGAACACTACTTTAGTTTGTGAGATAACACCAAAATACTAAAACATGTTAGGCTGATCCAATAATGCAATCCAATACTCTTGAAGTTTGACCCATAAAATAATTAGCTGGGCCATTACTTTGGGTTAGACTTAGTTGGATATTGAGTATAGTTTCCATGAGTCTAATAATTTCATTAATTCTCCAGCTGGTTTAAGATTTATGTCTATTTTACCAAACTTGTGTCCAAAAGGATTATTTAGCACGTATTAGGCATTACTCTTGCTTTCAAGCTTATTGATACAAATATGCTTTAAGTTAGAGAAGTTAATGATACTTTAAGTGTATAATATGATAATATAAATCCTTAATAAATGTACACAATTAGATGTTCATAACTTGGTTTATTGATTAGTTTAGCTATCCGTCACATATTACCTTCCCCCGGTTCTGTGATAAATAAGACCATTGAAGAAGATAATGTTTCATATCCCAGAAGGACCTATTGAGGAAGTCCGATTGATTACTTGGTATGGTTTTTTCTTATGGAGCTATTCTAATGTTTTTTTACCTCAGTTCTTTTTTTAATTTTTTTAATCCTACTATTTTTTTGTTTTCAAGAGTTGAGAATTAGAATAGAGTAGTAATTTAGAACGGAGTTGAGTAATAAGAATGCTCAATGTTGGAGCTTTAGAACTTTCATTAGATATTTATAATAATACAAAGCTAGATATTTCATGACTAACTAAGCTATAACAGGGTGACAAACTAACAAATTACTAACTTTCAGTAACTAAAGAACTTTCTACAACTTCCTCAATAGCCTTCCTCAAGCTGGACTCTGAAATACTTGAAGTCAGCTTGTTTCTTAAGTACTTGAACTGAGACAGAGATAAGGATTTGGCTAGAATATCTGCAGGTTGTTCCCTTGTTAGAATATATCTCACTTCTATTTGTTGATCTAAAATCTTTTCATGAATGAAATGAACATCCAACTCTATATGCTTTGTTCTCGCATAAAACATTGGATTATTTGCCAAAGCTTGAGCTCGTCGATTATTACACCACAATATAGGCTTATGTCGTAAAGGAATATGTAATTCGTCTGGCAATGATTTCAACTAAATGACTTTAGCAACTAATGTAGCTAAGGCTCATTATTCAGATTCAATACTAGATCTTGCTACCACTTTTTGTTTCCGAGAGGCCTAAGTCACTAAATTGCCTCCAAGGAAAATATAAAACCCAGTGGTTAACCTTATATCATCAACACTACTAGCCCGTCTGCGTAAAAAAATCTCTCATATGTAAATCTTGTGACTAGTTTGAATGTAAGACCATGATCAGTAGTGCCTCGAAGATATCTTAGAAGTCTCTTGCATGCACTCCAGTGACTTTAAGTTGGAGCTTGAAGAAACTGACTAAGCTTATTGACTGAGAAAGCAATGTCAGGGTGAGACATGGTCAAATACTGGAGTGCTCTTACTGTGCTTCTATACAGAGAAGGTTGATTAAAATGGGCATTGTCTTGTGTTGCTAACTTTTGACCAAGACACATAGGAGTAAAACAAGTTTTGGCCTTTGCCATATTAGTTTTCTTTAGAAGAACCCAAAGATACTTAGACTGAGTTGAAGATTAGAATGATCTCCACAAGCTTCAAAATTAGGAAAATAGTTGATTGAACCAAGAGTTTTTAGTGCAAACTGTTAGTTTAGATCACTAATGAGTTGTTTAATCTGATCAGAACTTGCTCCAGTTATTAAGATATCGTCAATATATACTACTAGAAGAATAAGTGAACTTTCTTTATGATAGAAAACAATAGGTATTTGAAACAGAGTTATGAAATTCCCACTTTAGTAGAGCACTTTTCAACTTGTCAAACCAAGGTCTAGGTACTTATTTAAGACCATAGAGTGTTTTCCTTAGTTTGCACACATGAGGAGGCTTAACATGATCAATAAAATCTTCAGGTTGCATCATGAATGTTGTTTCTTGTAGCTCTCCATTGAGAAATGCTTTATTAATATCAATTTATTAAATATCCTATCTTTGTGTTATTGCCAAAGTGAACATGACTTTACTGGTAGATGTTTAAATGACTGGACTAAAAATTTTAGAAAAGTCCAAGTTAGGAGTCTATTGAAACTTTTTTGCTATTAAAAGCCTTGAATCTATCCAAAGAGCCATCTGAATTATATTTAGTTTGAAACACCTATTTATTCTGCACAATATTCATGTTCGAGGAAGTAGGAACCAAACCCAGGTGTGAATTCTAATCAAGGCATTATACTATACTTCCATGGCTATTTTCCAATGAGAATGACACAAAGCTTCTTGTACTGTGGAAGGTTCAGTAGTAGCGAAATCATGTGTTGAATGCAAAAACAACATCTTAGGCTTGTAAATACTAGCCTTTGATCTGGTTGTCATTGGATGTGTAGAACCAAGACACGGTTATGCAGAAGCTGCCATAGTTGTAGGTTGAACATGTTCAAGAGGAGAAGAAACTGGAGGATTAGAAGTAGATGATGTAGAACTAGGAGCACTAGAATTAGAAGTAGATGGAACATCACAAGGTAAATAAAAAAAATTGGTACCATAATTATGAACAAATAATAGATTAGGACTACTACTATGATCAAACAACACTGGTAGGGAAATCTTGTTCACTAAAATTGATACTCTAAGCTATATAAACTCTTCCTGAAGGATGCAAACATCTATACCTTTTGTGAAGAGGAGTATATCCTAAATACAAGCACTTAGTAGTTCTAAACTTAAATTTATGATAGTTGTGAGGTTGAAGATAAGGAAAACATAAGTACCTAAAGACTTTTAGAAAAGTGTAATTTGGTTTTTGATGCAATAGATACTCAAATGGTGATTTTTTATGATGAGTAGCTTGACTAGGTAGCCTATTTGTAAGATATATATAACTGAGACATAAGCATCCCACTAAAATCTAAGAGGCATCTTAGCTTGAGCTAAAAAAGTAAGACTTATATCAATGACTGTTCTATGTTTTCTTTCTACTTTACCTTGTTGTTAGTGAGGAGGTAGATAAGGATGTCGAAACATAATTCCTAGGTCCTCAAGAATTGGCAACACGGATTTATATGCTCCTCCCCGATTAGTCTTTAAACACTTAATCTTGATACTAAACTGCCGTTTAATTTGTTTATTGAATTGAACAATATGAGTGGATAAATCTAAGAGTATTTGCTAAAATCATCAACAAACAGTATACAATATCTATAGCCTTCAATAGATAATTATGGGAAGGGACACCAAACATCAGAGTTTGTAAGTTGAAAAGGAGCTGAAGTTTTTAGTATTGAGGAAGGAAAAGTGAATTAATGCATCTTTCCATATTGACAAGCATCACAAAAATCAAATTGAGAATGAACAATAGGTTTTTAGGTTCATATAGTTCTTTGTAGCAAGAAAATCGAGTTTAAATTCCTTCTCACGAGAGCAATAACTTCATGGAGTTTGGAGCCTTTTATCTGATTCTTTATTACAGACTTGTGATTTATGGTGACAGAAGTTTCCAATGAATGTATGCATTTTTTCCTTTGTAGAAGACACAAATACTGAGCTTTTAGATGGGAGAATTTTGGGGAGCTGAGTGGGTCTAATGTTTGTGATGTTGCTGCAACTTTGTTTCACATATGCACTTTGCTTAACACAATCAACAGTGTCTTTGATAATTTTGTACATGTTTTTTTGCAAGGATAATGTTACTTATAAATCATTTTCTTCAAGGTTGAGAGGACGAGCTGCAAATTATTATTATTTTTTACCGAAATTGCTATTCTATTAAGTGTATGGTAAACTAGAAGTTAAGAGTGTTGGGTTACAAGGGTGTCTCTTTTTTTTTTTTCCTCATTGATTTATTTTTCATTATATGCATCTAAAAAATACAATACGTTGCTATAGAAAGAAAGTTAGAAATTGTTCTTATAGTAATTGGTTATCCTATTTCTAAAGATTCAAAAGTCTCAAGATTATTTTTCTAATTTTCTTCATATATGCATGGTTGTGTAGAGTACTTTTGTTCTTTTAATGTCCAACAATATTGTAGCTTGGAATCACCTGAAGAGTGAGCGGTTCCAAAAGAAAGCTAATGGATGATAATATTGAGAGAAGAAAGAGAATAGGTAGAATAGCAAAGGTGATAGAATTTAGGCCGAAAAAAATGAATAGGTAGAAAAGCATTAGAAGTAGACATGAATTCAAGAGAGAATCAAAATAATTTAGGAGGAAAAATACTGAAATTTGAAAAATAATTACATAGCTAAGCCTGTTTATAGATAGCAATTGGACACAACTAGAAAGTTAAACAAATTTTAGAAATGAAACTTAAAATTAGTTACTTAAAATTAAAATATCATAATAATTAAATAAAACCTAAATAATAATATTCCTAAAATATTATGTTCTTTGTCTGCATCAAAAGCATTAGACAAATTATTGAAAGATTGAAGATAGTTGATAGAAATATGAATAGTGAATGGAATTTGAAAATGAGAGACTCCTATATGGTTTTTGTGTGATAAATTGAATTGTAAACTTATGTACTATGAATTTATGACTTCAATGCCTATTATGTGTCGAGCAACTTTAACCTCTTTTTTTCTTTGCAATTGTTTTTTCAAGTAATTAAATTTAGTATTTAAGAAATTTAAATTCCTTTTGTTTAGTATTTCTTTTTTAGATTTATATTATTTGAGTTTAATAGGGTAAAGATGTCTTTCGCAAAATTAACTCTAATATAATATTAAGGGTATATCTATTGTCACACTCTTGTCTAATCTCTCCATACATAATTTTATATTAATTATATTAATATTAAAATCGAATAAATGAAACTCCACAAAAGGAACAATATTATAGTGAAATTTCAACAACACTATAAAACTCCCTTGGTACAGATTTTGAATTGCTGCCTCACATTAAAAGATTATCAAACTCATAACATTTGCCTCACATTAAAATATTATCAAACTCATAACATCCCAAATTAGAATTCGAAGATCCCAAAACAAATTCTTATGCTTTAGCAAAAAGAGAAAAGTATTTTTATATATTTATATACATTATTTAAATAAAAACCAAATCCTTCATTTGACCACTTAGGGTAATGATATTGAGAAGTTAGAGTGTTGGACGAAAGAGAATTGGGGTCGGAAAGAAGACAAAGTGGAAGGATATGAGAGGGAGAAAACAATTATGAGAGACTCAAAAAACCTTGCTTTCTCTTCTTCCTTAAATACAGAGGACGAATGTTGGAGAAGAAGCAGATGGACGTCGAAGAAAAGGTGACAAGGTAAAAGGAGAATGATTTATCCAATTTTTTTTTCCCTAAAAGTTCAAATTCAATACTCTTGACTTTGTACTGCAAGAAATACCTTCAAAATTTTTGGTTTTTCTTTTAATTTAAAACAAATCTTTGGATACTCATTAAATAAATTTTACCCCTTTTTTTGAGATACTTTCAGGGATCGTTGTTAGCGGGGAAAGTAAGCAACAGTATTGGAACTAGAAAGAGATGGTAAAATTGGAAATATAAAGACTATTAATTAATAGGAGGGCTATATTGACACTCTTGCTACACATTTAAGCACTCTTTTATTTTTAGGTTGATCAGTGGGAAGGCAAGGTAGGGGTTGAGTATTAAGTCAGGAGTTCGACTCTTAGGGTAAGTGAATTATTTTTATTTCTTTGTAATAAGTGGAGGTCATTAGTTAAGCTACACTTTTTTTTAAAAACAATTATTCTTTATTTTAATAAAAAGACTAAATCGAACAAATAAAGAACAGATAAGTGAATGACAATTAAAAGCATAAACCCACCCCATTCATCTCTTTTAAACCCTTGGCGTTTCCATCATCTCCCTTCTCCCCTTCCATTATCATTTACCTCTTCTAACTCCAACTCCATTACTTTTTGTCTCGATTAATTATTTTCCTATTTACTTACTATTTTCTCCCTATCTCCTAGTCTTTTTAACTTTCTATTTAATCTCATTTTGGCTTTTAATTCCAAGTTTTCAGAACTAGGTTTATTGGTACAACTATCATACGATCAAAGTAAATCATTATTTTTTTAAAAAAATAACATTGAAAAAAAAAAAGCAAGCACAAAGAAGAAGAGAAAATGAATAAATGAATTTTTAATCTAAAATTGGAGAGCAGATAATGCGATTGCACTTGCATAACTAGTATATCAAGTTGTTGAAGAATTTAGTGTATGTGAACATTTTTTCAGGATCTTTTCTAACCAATTGAAAAACCAAAAAAGATAAAAAGATATTTCATTGACTTTTACATCCAGTAGTATCAAACGAAATTCCAATGAGTGTTTTCGGGTGAGAGGATGGGTTGCACAGCTATCTTAGTATTCTATATTAATTTTAATTTTTCAGTTTTTAAAAGATGCCCTATTTAGTCTTTTTTCTATTTTATGGGGTGCCTATAGGGTGCAAATAAAATCCCCCAAAAATAAATTTTATTTTTGAAAAGAGGATATGAAGAGTAGATAAAAATTTGTCAATAGAGTCATTCTTATATTAAAATAATCCTCCTAATATAATCACAATCCTATCATTTATCACATCTAATTATATTTTCAAATCACAAAAGGCATACTCATCTTGCATTGACAATTATTGAAAGATTAGTTTTAAAATAGGGATAATTCTCAAAACACTTCCTCTATTATGTTTAAATATTATGTTTGATCCTCTCTTCTCATGAAATCCCAAAGTATCCTTTTATTTCTGAAATAGGAGAAGAGTAACATTCCAACCATTTTTGGTGAAATTCTAGAGAAATTTTATCTAAATGACAACAATGCCGTGAGAATATTCATATCTAAATAAGTCTTAAGAAAGAGAGAATATCTTTTGAATATAAAAAGTGAGAATATATTAGTGATTTTATTCTTTTTTTAAAAAAAAACTAATTAGATACTATAGAGTGTTTAGTAACAAGTTTTTGAATCATAAGTAAATGCATCATAGACATTTTACTTTAAGGAGGCGGCTATAGTAAGGGCGCCCCTACGTAAGGCTCTTGTTTATACACCGTTTGATGGGAATCTGTGGGGAATCTGTCTATACACAGATTCCCATCAAACGGTGTATAAACAGGGCCTTACATAGGGACGCCCCTACTGTAGACGCGCCCTTACTTTAAAAATTTGACAAAAGAAAAAAAAAGTACACAAGATAACTTTTTTCTAATTTTCAAAAACAAAGGGATATGTTTGTTAAGCGTAATATTTAGGCATAACAATAATAGATAAGGTACTTTTGGAATTATCCCTTCAAAATGACAATACAGTGTGATAAAATTAGGTAGATCATTGCAAATAAATTATTACGGCCATTTAATAGCAAACTAAAACTTGCTATAAATGAGAGCAAATTAGAGAGATTTTCTCAAGTGCATGGAGATTAAGCTTCATTTGGAACTTGAATTTTTAGAGAAAGAAAAAATTGTGAGAGGAAATGTAAAGAAAAAGAAAGAGGAAAATAATTTCTTAAATTTTATTGAACTTTATTTTAAAATTTTTAGCTTTACTAATTCATTTGTCAACATTTTACATACTAAAAAATAGCATCAAATCTAACACTCGTTTTCTTAGAAAGAATTTTTTATCGTTTTTTGTTTGAATCAAAACAAGAGAAAATGAAACACCCTTGAATTTTTTTTTTCTTTCTCTTCAAAATTCCAAATCCAATCTGGGCCTTAATATTGTTCAAGGTTTCACACTTTTACTGTATATGTTTAGAAGTCATATGTTTTCAAACACAAAGATGATGAAAAGTAGAACATATTCCCCTTTTTAAAGGAATCGAAAAAGGATAATAAAATAAAAATAACAATCACATTCTCTCACGTTTTTTCAAATTATCTAAACATATACTACAAGCTAGTTCATTTAAGTTGTTATCTTAAAATGAATTAGCTTGTAGGACATTACTATACTAGTTTGGTGTTATGTCTTTAGCACGTTTGCAGCGTGTCTTCAATGTTTTCTTTTGTTAAAGAAGAGATTTTAGAAGTTTAGTTCAAAAGAAACAAAGTATATAAAGATGTAGAAGTCCATAAACAAAGAGAAAAGTACATAAAGACTTATAAACCTATAACACAAGATAGTTTACAAACAAAAAATGCAGCTAAATTTTTTCAAAGTTAGGATAAAGTTGTAAGATGTTAAGTTTTGGCTGCTTTCACAAAAAAGATAGCTTATGGATTTTCATATTTCAGTGCTTTGGTGAGAGGAATCATTTTCATACTTAGTTACTGCAGGAGTGAGCTTATTTTGAGGATTAATTTCGAAGTCAGTTGTTACAGGAGTGTTTGAAGTACTAATAAGTTCCATGGATGCTTCGATTAAAGAGTGAACGGTAAGTTTCGTTTTTGTTGCTCCTTGATATTAGTAGTTTGAGGTCCTTGCATTAATCATATACTCTTTATCACTTGAGAGTGTTGCTAAGTGTTTGTATGTTATTGATTCCTTCCTATTGAGAATGAGAGATATCAGTAAGATTTGTGATATTGAGGAAAAAGAAAAGAGAATTAAAATTAATTTGATTGTATATTTGTGTTCAAACTTCATTTGTGTTTCCATAAGTTCTTTAGCCGAGCAATTAAGGACTTTTTCTGCAATGTCCCCAAATAAAGTTGTTGACAATGATCCAGAATTGTCAATTTAGTTGTACTTAAATACAATACCTTTGGAGAAAAAACTTTAATTAGCAAGAAATCAGTATGGTATAAAGATTTTGATATAGCACTGAAATAACTTGAGTATCTAGATTACCAATGGTGTGTGTAACTGAGATGTGGAAATTCAGATGGAATACCACGAGTCAAAATATATTTAACCAGGTGTGTTTATTCAAGTAAACTAGAGAAGAAGATGTCACAATAAAATTTACGTGCAATCTCATTCCTTTTGCTTATAAAATAAAATTCATAAAAAACACACTCACGGACACGGACATCCCTTTTCAATTCAGGTCCTCCAAATCAAAATACCACACCTTTTTTTTTTTTTTGGGAATTCAGAGAAAACCCATGTATCTGCAAGGAATTTCTTGAAATTAGAAAATACCTTATGGCAAGAGATTTAAGAAAGAACCCCAGGAGAGTACAAGCCAAAAACTCATCTATTCATGTGTCCACTACAAATCTGTACGAACTTACATTTTAATTAATCACAATTTCCTTAAAATACAAATAAAAATTACAAGGAACTCGTCTTCACTAAATAGAAATAACTATAAAAGAATTTATCATTGGTATTCTCCTTCTACCAATTCCACTAACAGCTAGGCTTCCGATGACCCCTTCAAATCTGAAAAGAGTGTTCATAATAATAATAATAATAATAATAATTCTCCATAATATCGTCATACGCTGCTAAACTTTTGAGCAAGTATATAGAGCGAACAATTCTAATTAGAAAGTCAATTTCAGCTAAAGAAATATCTTTCAGAAATTGTATCGAACACTTTAGGTGTACTAAAACTCTATCTACCTTCGTCACTCAAGCTTTTGAAACTTATGCTATAAAAAACAATCATATTGAAAGGGATTAATTGAACTTGTTATAGATAGAGAAGGAAGACTAACGTCCGGTTTAACAATAAAAAAACATCAAGCACAACAACGCTCAAGAACCTAATGTAAATAATAGAAATTGGCAACTACTTTCACGGCCAAGGAAAAAAAAACGATTAATTCCACAAATATTTCTCATATTAGGGTTATTTCTCATATTAGGGTCAGGATTATCTCTTATGCTATGGACGAAAGCTGGAGCACCAATACTGCACCTCCACTCGCCATAGACGGCTCAAACACCAGGGAGGAAAAAAAAGAAAAAGGAAACAAAATGTTTACGAATAACAAACTCAAGAAACTGAAATTAGTTCAAATATGAGGATGTCACCGATCACCATAAGCATCAATAATAGTAAACTGATCACCATTAAGAAAATTAGAAAAAGTGTTACCGCCAAATACAGCTAAAGTAACTTAAAATTTGAATTGAACTTTTACAAATAAAATAAGGATAAGAGCAACTCTAGCACTAAAATAGCTTGAGTATTCAGATTACCAATAGAGTCTGTAACTGAGATGTGGAAATTTCATATGGAATAACAAGAGTCAAAGTATATTTAACCAATTGTGTCTATTCAAATAAACCAGAGAAGAAGATGTCACAACAAAACTTACATGCAATCTCATTCCTTTTGCTTATAAAATAAAATTCAGAAGAAACCCACTCATAGATATCCCTTTCCAATTCAGGTCCTCTAAATCAAAATACCGCACTTTTTTTTTTTTTGGAATTCGTAGAAAACCCATGTATTTGCAAGAAATTTCTTGAAATTAGAAAATACCTTATGGCAAGAGATCTAAGTAATAGCCCTAGGAGAGAATAGGTCAAAAATTCACCTATCAAAAAATTGGAAGGCCTCGCACTAACTGTTGATTTGATGGGCCGCTTATTCATCAGGGGAAGGCAGTGGCATATGGATGGTTAAAGAGACCAAACAGAGGTAGAAAGAAAATTAATGAAGTAAGTTTAAACAATTTCTTATTAATGGAATAAGTTTAAACAATTTCTTACTCAGTTTGTACTAAAATCCAACCAAGCACTCCTTGAAGAATCACTTGTATGCAGAAATTTTACTTGCTAGTTTTCAGTGAAAAGCAAAGAAGAAGTAGACGGAAGGGGGTGAAAACTCAGAAGAAAGAATGACAAAAGGTGTCTAGAGAGGACGAGAGTGAAACAGGTGAGGTGAGAAAAGAAGTGCAGGCCATAAAATAAACACGTGTATGTGAAGACATAACTTTGTCTTTCATGAGCTGGATTGTTTTCAACCTTTGATCAAAAGAGAAAATGAACGGTTGGGATGCTTTTGTGGTTGAAGTGAGTGATCAAAAGAGAAAATTAACGGTTGGGATGCTTTTGTGGTTGAAGTGAGTAAGAACAGAAAAAGCTTCATCCGTGTTTCTAATATAAGTATATATATATATATAAATTACCACATGTACGTATTGCCAAGACAACCAACTAATTTCCTTTGCATCCATTGAAAGACGTTATCTATTTCACCAAATTTCGTTGGCCAAAACTTTTGGGTTTCTATCACTTTTACCTATAAAAAACTAAAAAGAATATTACAAAAATACGGAACTTCGTCTTTTTTCAACTTTTCGTTCGATTTTTATTAGAAAAATATCACTTTTTAAAAAATATTTAGAAAAATACTATTTTTAAAAATAGTTACGGGTTATCGATTTCTGGAAACTTGTTACTGGTTACTAGTTACCAGTTATATACCAGTTATAAATACTTTTAGATACTAGTTACCAGTTTCTGGAAACTAATTACCAGAAATTAGTTATTATTTTAAAAATGGTATTTTTCTAAATAATTTTTTAAAAATAATATTTATCTAATAAAACTGTACTGCACCTTAAAAAAACTTAAACCACTGTATTTTTTAAATTTTTTTCTAAATTACCAAATAATGTCTAATTTCCTCAAAATTTTTCAAAGTAGTAAAAATGTCTTAACTAAACAATATTATTTTTATTTTGTTTTTTTTTTGACAAATGCAATAAAGTAAACTATATATGTCACCCCTAAAAAAATAGAAGTAAACTATTAATAGTTCTCTAAGTAGAAGGGAAAAAAAAAGAGACCAAACTAACATATAGTTTATAGACAATAGCCTTTATTAAAGTTTACATATTAAACACCTCGGAAAAAAAAAAAGGAAAAATTACATGAGTAATAGCTATATTATAATTGAGGGAGAATTTAGAAGTAATTAGTAAAATTAGGCGAAAAAAGAAAAGAAAAATTAAATAAAGATAAAGGCGGGAAGCACAACGGCTAACCCTAGGCAACCGACCTGAGACAGAGATATATCGCGTTGAATCAACGCGGCTCCCTTTAAATTGGCGCTAAGTATCTTCATACGTCTCTCTCTCTCTCTCTCTCTCTCTCTCTCTCTGCACTCTGTCTCTGATCTCTCTCTCTCTCTCTCTCTCTGATCTCTCTCTCTCTCTCGCTCCTTAACCCTAGAATCCCAAAATCAAAGTGTGTTGTTCTGCATTCTCAAAAGGCTTAAGCTTTCCCAAAATCAAAGTTGTTCTTTTTCTGGGTCTCTCTCTTTCAAGATTACTTAGTCATTATACCACTTGATTGCCCTTTGCTTTTCACAAAAACACCTCGTTTATGCTTATTATGCTTTCTGTCTCTCCCTCTCTTTCTTCATCGATTTACTTTTGATTCTCTGTGGCTCGGCTTTGGTTTTGGGTATCTGTTTGTTTTTAAAAAACAGAGTTCTTATATCTATACATATATATATATATAGCCAGTGCCTCTTCTCTCTTTAATGGCTTCCTCAAACTCAGACTCAAGCTATTACTACCATACGTATGTTTCAGCCCAGAATATGACTAACCCGGATGACCCATCTTTGCACCAATCTTTGCCTCATCCCCAGTTTTCCATGTTTTTCAAGTTTTCTCAAGTGTATCTCTCTGACGATATTAGAATAAAAAACAATTCCATAACAGAGGAAAATATTTTCCAAGAAATTGTGGTGCCGACCAACTATCTGGTATCCAATGAGGGAGGTTTCTTCATAAATTGGGCGCTCTCTAGAATTTCACACTCAATCCCGCTGTTGTGTCTAAATCAACTTCGCTGGAAAGAACTCCGGCCTATGCGCCCAAACTTGGCCCGGCCCCAGAGAGTTAGCCTAGACGAGTTGGTGACCAAGATTTTGGAGGTGGTTGGGGAAATTGTTCGGGATGGTTCCAGGTTGGGTCGAAACACGATGGGGATGCTGGTCACCATCGAGAAGCGGAGCGTTATCCCGCATCAACGTTACACCGAATTATTAGGTGCTGGTCGACATCTTCCTCGTTCGACAACGCTTAGTCCAATAGTGCTCGAGTACTTGGCAGTCAGGGATGAGGATACTCAACGGGCTTTGACAGAATCAGCTGCTGCAGTGGTGTTCAGGTCAGCGCCCGCAGCGAAGTCGGCGGTGGAGGCACTGGAGAAGTTGATACATGAGTATGACGGTGTTGAGTCAAGTGACGAGTTGTTGTGTGTGATTTGCTTGGAAGATATTTTGACCGGATCCCGACTGATTCGCTTCCCTTGCTCTCACGTGTTTCACGAAGATTGCGTACTCAGGTGGCTTGAGTCGAGCCACAACTGTCCTCTCTGTCGGTTCGAGCTGCCTACCAGTGATGATGTTTAGTGCTTTAGTTTTTATTTACAGGAAACTTGTCTTTGTTTGTTTTTTATTGTAATTAATGCATAGTACATATCTTACTCGTATATACGTTGTCTGGTTATTATCCTTCTCATAAAAAGTGTTGAAATACAATGAACAACATTTCAGATTATTTCTTCTTATTTCTCATGGTCGCATTTGCTTTCCGGTGACTCTTAGCTATGGACCTTATTATTATGTGGGAACGTCTAGAATTCTGTTTTTGTTAATCCGTTGTTTAATGTTGCTCCTTATTGATATTACTGATATCCTATTTGGTTCTGACATATTGTGCCTTTCAAAATGCAACATGTTGTGTTATCCTCTTCAAAAATGTATTATATTTGGACAACAACTGTTACCAGTAAAAATAGAATGCAAATTTGCAGTGAATTTGTAGCGCGAAAGTTCCTACACTTTCATTGCATTTCTTGTGATGATGCCTAGTTAGTTTAAACAGCCTACAACATCACAGGAAAGTGAGTTTTCTTTTGAAACTTAGTATTAGTAGTCATCCTTACATATTATAAACGCCAAAAACACGATTGAGAACATTACATTGTTAACAAGAACTATAATTTTAGGAATTCTAAAATCATAGATACAACAATTATTAAAAGGTGGGAGTGCACTATTCATCACAAGGTTTTCTCCCCTTTCCTTTCAAGTGAATGTAGATGGCACAGCATACTTTTTCCTCCTTTGTGCTGAAGGTCGCTTGTCCCTCGTTACACAGCAGAGCATAGTAATGATTTGATCGGTTTCTCTATTTCAAGAAGACACGATCAAATTACTCACCTATTCTTTGCTTGACACTTCATTACTCTATTAGGCTGATGTAAATTCTTTTCGAGTTGTGAAGAGCATTTTTTTCAGATTACGAAGCTGCTTCAGGATGACAAATTAACTATCATGAATCAGTTTTGTGACTCACGCCCCCTACCAGTAACGAAGTAATCGAAACTATTTTCAGCAAACATTGGGTATGAATGCTGGTCCCTGCCCTGACACTTGCAGATTGCCCAGTATCTCAGACGGTTCGAATAGGATTTTATTTGGCTCGGTTAAGAATCAAATTTTCAGCATTTGTCTTCTTGGCAGTAATAGTTTGTGGTAAAGGTGTTTGGCAGCGTTTGTCTTCTTCTTGGCAGGAAAAGCTTTTTTTCTCAAAGGTGGTAGAGAGGTCCTTATAGCCCTTGTTCTATCTATTACTAGCTTATGCTATGTCTTGGTTCAAGTTGCCTTATCTCTATGTAATTAGATTGAAGATCTCATGGCCAGGTTTTTGTGGGGTTCTAAATGCAGATAAGAGGAAGATTCACTGAGTTGCATTGAAGAAGATGCATCTGTCGAAGAGTAAGGGTGGTCTAGCTTTCAGAAATTTTCCGAATTTTAACCAAGCAGTTTTGGCGAAACATGAATAGACAGATATTTCACCACCCTGCTGGTTTATTTGCAAGATTCTAAAGGCTAGACATTTTTTACAAGAAAGGTTTATGCAACCAAAATCTGGTTATTATCCTTCTTATACATGGCAGAGTATTAACATGCCATTGTGAATTTCGTGGCTGTTCTTATTTTGTGAAGAGTATAGCAGCAACTATCTTGCTGAAAGTCTAAGGAATATTCCTCAAAGCTCGAGTAATCAATTTATGGAGGCCTACTGGAAGCAGTACTTGGCGATTGACGCTCCCTTTAAAGGTGGCTTGATTTCTCAGGTTTTGCTTTCAACTTTCAGCAGATTAGATCATGACGGTTTAGAGACTTGCTGCATCAAATTGGTATATGCATCCTCGGAGTAAAATTAGTACATTGGAAGAATTCCCAATTCTGGCTTAAGGAACAATTGTTTCTTAGTCAAAGATGTAGACCACCTAAGATGGTCTCTGAATTTGCTAGATCTTGTTTACTTGAGTTCCACAGTGCTCGAGGGTTAAGATCTAGTAATGGTATTCGTGAGGATGCTACTCAGTGATGATAAGTTTGTGGTTGGACGCCACCACATGGAGAATGCTAGTCTCAATGTAGACTATCTTCATGGCATGGTGTATTATTGGACATTGGCGTTATCATTAGGGACTAGGGCGGCGGCGGCAATCCATGGTCGCTTCGGCAAAGAATATAGTTCGCATTCCATCTACTAAAGAGGCTATAAAGTCCTTTGATTTAGAGTTCAAGGTGAGCCATTGAAGCTGCAGCACTTACTATGACTCTTCTCCAAGCTCTTAAGCAGGGTACTCCATGTTGTAATGAGTTTGGCAGTTTGATATATAGATGTACCATACCTTTTTTGCCAAGGAATCAATTTGCTCTTAGGCTAGACAATAAATATTAATTAGTTAATTCGGTTGGATGATATATCTCCTCCTATGGAGTCTGTTTGTATCAAAAATTCCTTTTTTTTTTCAATAACAGGCTTCCTTTTCATGTTTGGGAATATAATCACTCAGGCTCAACTCTTTCTAGCTAGGTCAAAACCAATACAAATCTTTTAAACTACAGATCTTTTATTTCAAGTGTCGTTCACTGCGAGATGGAATACGATATGTCCCTTATATATAATATGTCCCTTATATTGGTGGTTTAACTGGGGACATATCGTTTTTTATGTAACTAAATGACACTTTATTTTTTTCAATTTTTATTTATTTTTTAACGCTGATTTCTCATAGCTAAACTGCCTTTTTCAAATGGTGATTTCTGCAAAATTCAAATTGTGTGTCGTTTCTTTTCATGTCTTCCATTATCTGAAAAACGTGTATGCTTATTCAATATTGTTTTCTTGGTAAGACGTCGTTTTTAAGACGCCCACAGGACACTTTTAAGGCTAAAGTTACTGAGAAATGAGAAAATAATAAGTCGTTTTTATTTTAATTTTTTCATGAGTCATAACAAGTATGAACAAGGTAACTTAAAAATAAAAGTGACCTATATTACCTCCAAGCGAAAAAAGGTAACTTATATTACCTTAGTCGTCCATCAAATACTATATATGTCATATACAAGTACATACAGTACTTAAGAACAGAGACCCCTCTAACACAGGTTTTTTTTTCAACAGAGTTTTAACTCCCAAGTTTCTTCAACGGAGTTCGACACTCACTCACTCACTCAGGTTCTTTCAACACAGTGAAATAGTTTTTTTTCAAGGCAACACCACCACAGCCATGTTTGACGTCTTCTTCGGCTGGCGAAAATCTTCGATTTGGTACTTTTCTGTTTTCATTTGTTCTCAAAACGTTACTCTAATTCGGCTGCTCTAACTTATATGAACCCTTTTTTTTTCCCTCTTTTTCCTTGGTCAGTAAGCAACTGCTCAAACAGGCTCAGTTCCGACTCAAGGTTCTCAAGAAGAGGAGGCATTCAATGGTGAGGCAATCATCTGAAATTTTGGCTCAGCTAATAAAGAATGACGAAGAAAATATAGACTTCAATCGGGTATGGTTCATATTCATATGGAATTATCTACTGACGACCATCAATTAAGTTATTATAAAATAAAGTTATGTTTCGAGGTATTTACTCTGTACATGTGAAGTAATACTAGTATCCTCTGTCTTAATCCAATCTGGCTAAACGATTTCATTCAATGACAAATTTTTGTTGAGAAAGTTCATTCAAAAAGAAAAAAAGTAATACAACTTATGCCAGGATTTTTAAGTCGGTATTTGCATATGGATAATAGTAACAAGTACGAACCCTGTATGATAATATAAGGAAGTTGTGTTAGTGTGTCAAAAGTCAAAAATAATGCAACTTTCATATTAACGAAAGGTGTAGGACTAAGATTGACCTAAGCTGATTACGGAAGTATAATCTTCTGTCTGCCTAAGTTCTCTGCTATAAGAATTAAGGAGTCACTTTTGGTGTAAAGTTCAGTTAATTTCTCCAGATTCATATGGAAAAATAGACAAACTATTATATGTTTTTGTGCCTATAAAGGCTTCACGACATAGTATCTCATAGATTAGCAGAGATGGTGTTTGCTAAACCATGTCTATTGCAGAAAAATGTTGAAACTCAAATTTGTTAGTACAAGAAAAAGGCATACATACTTTTCCTATGGAGAAATTGTTTCATTAGACCAAACAAGACAAGATTTGTGGAATTAATGCCTTTATGTATGCAAAGTGCCAAAGTTCTAAAAATTGTGAGATTAGAGTACAAAGTGATGCTTTTGGGCTAGATCATTTTATTGTTACATAATTGTCTTCTTTATATTTGATAATTTGAATTGCATATTATAATGACAAAATAAATATAATTCATTTGAATTGCATATTATAATGACAAAATAAATATAATTCATTTGAATTGCTTCCTTGATATTCAATTTTTTACCAAAATTTTGAACATCTTTCTTTCAGGCTAAGCAGCTATTCAAAGACGAAAGCATAGAAGAAGCATATGAATTGCTGGATCATTTTTGCGAATTCATCCTGGTCCAATTCTCGCATATTCGAAAACTCGAGTATGGATTGCATTGAACAACCTCCAAACTGCATACACACTATTATCTGCATTTTCTTACGTTCATATGGTTCGTACTTGTTGTACAAATACTTAAGCCTTTAATATTTATTGGTATTTTCAGAGATTGTCGAGATGATGTAAATGAAGCAGTTTCAATTCTTATATATGCCTCCACAAGATGTGGGGAAGTACCCGAGCTTAGGGTGATTCGGAAGCTTTTCGAAAAGCGCTATGGTCAGAAATTTGCAAAGGCTGCTATTGAATTGTTCCCTGGAAATCGGGTGAACCAGCAGGTAGTCTATTGTGACACTTGATGCTAATGTTTTCTAGTATTGTTATTGGTTGCCAAGAAAATAAATAAAAAGTTAAAAGGGGCTTTTACTTTGTATCAGGGAAATGACTGTTTGTTAAACCACAGGTTATAGAGAAGTTGTCCAAGTGGTCAGTATCAGATGAAATGATGCATACAATGGTTAATAAAATAGTAAAGGACTACATCCCCAGACCAGAGATTTTAGCACTCGAGTACAATTTTGCTTGTCCGGAACCGGTAACCTTCATGCTTTTATCAATATGATACAACTTTTTTTTTTAATTCCTATACTTCCTTTTACCCAATTCAAATTCATGTCCATTGTTACACAAATTAACGGGTGATAGAAAGTAATGAAAACGAAATACAATCAAATTCTAGCCAAGACCTGGATATAACTAGTACATCTATTGTCTCTTCTACTGTACAACAAAGTTGTTTAGAGTCTTACGTGGAAGAGAAAATAGATATTTCTACCGGAGAAGATTCTCAAATTACTCGAACAATTTCTTCGGAGACAAAGGAAGAGAAAATTGTTAGAGCATCTTCTTCGGAAACCATGCCAAAACTTAACGAGGATTCTATGGTTTATCTGTTTTGGAATGAATCGAAAGGAATCGAAGACAAGTACTCCGGTTTGCAAGGCGGCCAAGCTAGTCATTACAGGATAAGTATAGACTCAGTTTCTTATTGTTGGACAATTTTAACTATTGCAAGTAATAATATATCTAGAAAATAAAAATATAACAATAACATGTTATAACATATGATTTAACAAATAATTTGGATAAAATAATTATCATGAAGTTAAATCAAATAACATAACAAAATAAATCACAATTAATTTACTGTAATAATAATTATGATTATAATGACCAAAATAACAAAAGAGTTTAAGGAAACCAAACCGAGTCTTGTGTTTCACACAATTTCCTTAAAACAGTTACGCCTCCTCACCGGGGTGCTTAGAGGAATATCAACAGCGTCTGTTTCCCAGGATAAAACGGTTCACGAATAGCAACGTCGCACCAACTTGCTACTCACAACGAACTGAGCAATACCCAAACTCTATCACCAGAACTCAAGAGAACTTGACCACTCTTATAAGAAACAATAAGAACTCAAACTCTCTAACTTCTAACTAACTTCTCTCTAACTTCTAACTAACTTTTCTTAACCGCCACAGAGAGAAATGGAAGAGAGGAATAGACTAAGAAATATTTGGTGTGTCTTGGTGTGTCTAAGAGTGAAGGAGAAGGTCTCCTTTTATAGTGTTCATGGGGGAACCAAGCCATTAACATCCCATTAATGTGGCTGAAAACGTTTTTCTGTTACAACATAACAGCCCATTAATCTGGCTGACAAACGTTTGTCTGTTACAACGTAACAGCAACAACCCATTAATATGGCTAAAAAACGTTTGTCTGTTACAACATAACAATCCATTAATATGGCTGAAAAACGTTTTTCTGTTACAACGTAACAGCCATAGCCCATTAATATGGTTGAAAAACTAAAAAACGTTTGGCTGTTACAACATAAATACCAAAACGTTTTTGGCTGTTACCTTAGCTTTATGAGGCCTAATAAATGTCCAAAAATGAATTTTGTAACTCTTGTATATTACAAATTCAATTCTAGAACCTTCTCACTTTGGGTTTCAATTTCTCATTCACCCATACCTCAAAATGGCTATTAACAATGGTTTTTCCAAACCATATTTCCAACACTTGTCTGAGAGCAGCCGTGACAATGCCCCCAGATAGGCCTAAGGACAATACCAAAGATGACTTTCATAGGTCTCAATCTGCCAAACATGTTCATCCAAAGCTTCCTGACTATGATGATATCAAAGCTAAATTCATGGCTCTCAAGAAAGAGAACGACCTTATTTGCACTTCGTAGGAGAAGTTTATTTTGTTCTGATTTTTCTGTATTAACTTTCTCTTTTCTGCCTGACGAGATTGTTACTTAGATTAGCTATACATGTTACAACATTAGAAATTCTTTTTTCCATAGAACAAATTCTTGTAACGTTAGTTATTAGCCGTTGAATAATACAGATCATTCATTGCATTGGTGTTTTGAATTTTTCTATGTTTCTTTACTATACAATATCTTTTCTTAGTACTCCTATATCTATGCCTCTTTTTTTTTTTTTTTTTCTGTTTGTTTTTTATACATTAAAAGAAAACAATGATTTATTTTATTGTTGATCTTTCAACATTTGATCTTGACAAGTTAATTGCTCAATTTTATATTCCCTATTTGTTCTTTAAACTTGTACAATAGTAATTAAAGCATCTCTAATTTAATGGAATGTTATTTCATTGTCCTAATGTTATAGTTTAGCATAAAACTCAAAAATTATCCTCTAAGACAATGCTATTTGTTGTGCTTGTGCTAAATTCCTCTTTAATGTATACTATACTAGGTGTTAAATATAATATCAATTGATAAGTATAGCATAATTTTGAACGTGTCATTTAGTAATATCAAAATATTTATATATCTTTAAGCGAAAAAAAACATTTAAAATCTCATTTTCAATTGTCAATTAATACTTATTTAATTTTCAATGCTTAATTAATACACATTTTTAATACTCAATTAGTTAAAATATAACATTAATTATTAACTAATAAAAACTTTAAAATGGTAGCCTGCATTGGAGTGAATATTTAAATTTGGTGCATTTTACCTTTTATCTTTTGGTGTGTTAAACTGTATAAAGTTAAGAATAATATTTGGATTGGAGATGGTTTTATAGTCCTGCAGACGAAAATTGTACTGTTGGAGAGTCTATCAGTGATGACAGAAATATTAGAAATATTGGGGTATATTTATGTACTAAATGTAAAATTTTATATACCAAGTATAAAAAATTATATACTTAGTTCATTTCAGTACAATAACTGAAATTGGTAGATAAATATATCTACCAAGTATAAAAATATATATACCTGGACATTTAGTTATAAAATTTAAAAAATAGACATTTACTTAATCAAATTTAAAATATTGGTTATCCACCTAAATTTCTCAGAAAATATTATCAATTACTGTCGTGTCTACTCATTAAACTCAAATTGATGAGGTATATTGCTGATGAGTTGCTTCTTTTCTGGACCTTTTTTGTTTTTTGTTTTTTTTTTTCCACCTAAAACTATAATATGTTGAAGAGAAAATATTTTTGTGGATAATAATTACAATATCTAATGCTTTAATTCAAGAAAGTTAATTAATTATTATATATGGTGATAAGTACAAATCATAAATAGATCAATGCCATCATTTGTGTACCAGGTAAAAATTAGGACACAAAAAACTTACACAAATAATATGGTATTATTTTTAGCCATATAACTTTAAATAGTGTGGTTCCACTTTCAAAAAAAAAGTGATTGAAATGAATTTCACCTCATGTGTTTCACCTCATGTGGTGTAAGTTTTTGCTGTAATATCAACAACTAACTTTATGCTTTTTTTTTTTAAAGTGATGCTTAACTAATGATTACAATTTATTATAAAGGTAAAGAAAAATAACTTACACATATGTTACTACCAAGGTTTTAAACCCCTGACCTTCCAAATTCACACACACATCGCTCAAATTTTGGACCAGCTGAGGCTAGCTCAGTTGGCCATATCTAACTTGATCTTAACCTTGCATAAAATATGAGTAGGAATAAACTAAGGGGTGCTCTATTGTCACCCATTTTTTTCTTCCCCACCACTTTTTAAATTTGCCCCTCATGGCTCATAAAATTTTAAGATTTTAAAATTTCTTTTCACACATCTTTTAAATTTTCATAAAATACAAAATTGCCCATTAATAAATATTTTTGAAAACATTTCTTTTTCCAATTTTTTTATAGTACTTTGCCATCCATTAATTTTTAGTCACTAATTTTTTTTCCTTCTCCTTTTTTTTTCTTTTGTCTTTTTTAAGATTTTGATGTATATTACTTCTTTGCTTTTTCCCTGAAAGGGTGATATATGAAAGTTATGATTTTTTGTTGTTTTTTGAGGAAATTTGATTTTTCATAGTAATTTTTCAAAAAAAATGAAAAATCATAAATTTTGAAATTGTTTGAAAAATCCCGAACTTTAATTTGAAAAATACCACTTTTCATTGATTGATGAGATACTTGAAGTAACCGATCAAGTAACCTCAGGTAACTTACCTGATTATTTTAAGTAACTAGTTTTGTTACCCCATGTAACCCAACTGGTTACGTCGAGTACCATTGAAAAATACCGAATTTGAAGGAAAGAATGATACTTTTCTAAATATTTATTGAAAATGTCATTTTTATAAAAGAACTTTTAAAAGTGATATTTTCTAAAGGATTTTGCAAAAAAATTGGCCCATCTAAGATTTTTGATACTTTGGGCTGAAGTTTTATACGAAAACCATATTTTTTCGCTCAAGTAAATAAATAAAAGAAAATAGTAAAATGAACACTTTCCTTCTTCTTTTCCTTTTTTTTTTTTTTTAAGGAAACTAAAACCTCACATGTTATAAACATGTGTTAACATCACTTTGTATATTAAAATATTGATTTTGTTCAGTTTTCTATTTAAATTATACTTAAATGTAGTGAGTATATTTATCAAAAAAAATGTAGTGAGTATAATTCATGAACTTGTTTTAAAAAGAAAGAAAATGAGGTGGAATTTATCATTACCTTTTTTTTTTCTTTTTTTCTTTCTTAGGAGGAGTGGAATTAATCTTGTACGTACTCGGTGGGAAAAAATAATCTGCATATACACTAATGTGGTTTAAAGAAATGAAGGAAAAAAAAAAAAAAGAAGAAGAAGAAGAAACCAATTTAAGTAAGTAGATTTACAAATGAACTAAACTAAAAAAAAAAAAAACCAATTTAAGTAAGTATATGTACAAATGAACTAAACAAAAAAAATATCATATTTAAATCAAAAGATTTTATTTGAGATGCTATCACTCTTTTCAGTTTTTTAATTTAATAGGTAAAACTAAATAGATATATTAAGTTATAAAATCTTACCTCATTATAATTGAAATTATCAGTGGAATTAAAATCTTAAGTACTAATGTTCGTTCATCCATGGTTACAAAACCGAATTGTATAAATTTTGATCTTTATAAAAGATTTTATGGCATGATTTCATAGAAGTGCTATATTAGGTATGTTTTGAGGGTGTGTTTAAAAGCAAGATTTCATTGTGTAATACTATATAAGAGTATTTATGTTAATTTAATAGAGGATAGTTTTGTAAATAAAAAATTATTTAGAAATAGAGTGGGGAGAGAAAAAAGGGAGTGGAACTAAACTAAATAGCAAAGTCGTAGAGCATGTTACAATTTCCATTAAAGGGTCTAAATCCGAATTTTGATTTTATATAGCAAAATTTCAAAAAAATTGAAAATTTTTAAAGGTTAAATATTTTTGAAAAATCTCATATTTATTTAGAAACGTATCATTTAGAAAAAAAAATATCACTCTTTACCACTTTGAGAGTTAATGTAATCAATTAAACTATTTGAGATAATTTGATTAGTTACTTCAATCAACTTGAGTGGTTATCTCAAGTATTTTTCTGGAGAAGTCCAATTTTTGGGGGAAAAATGGTACTATTCTAATAAATTTTTATAGTGGTATTTTTCCAAAATAAATTTTTGAAAATGGTATTTTGTCTAAATAAATCTGAAATTTTTTTTAAAAATAAAAAATTAGGCTGATTAACTATGTGACCATTTTTTTTTTCTGCCCAAAACTTAGTATATGACCAAGTTCAAAAACTTATAGCTAAATATCCAACTTATATAATGATAAAAAATAGAAATATAACATACTCCACAGTTGAAGTTTTAAAAGAAATGGATATTTAGTTATGACGTTTAAAACATTGACATCTACTTAAATTAATTTAAAAAATTAGTCATTCACCTAGTTTTTTCTAAAGTTTTAATTAATTTAATAATTATAGCTATTATTTTTCGTCTAATTCATACCATTTTTCTTTTCCGAAAAGTGACAATCTCAAACCAATTTCAAAGTGGAAGTTTTAGTTACTAAAAGTAGTAGATGTCATTAATGTTTCTAAGAAAATCGTTCTGCCCAACTCATTATCGAAGCCTACTGTGAAAATTAGATCTTATACGACATTTTTAGAAGAAAAAAACTTGAAAAACAAGGTAGATTCTGTTTTTCTAGATTCGGTATAGTTTTTATTAGAAAAATATTATTTTTTAAAAAATATTTAGAAAAATATCATTTTTAAAAATAGTAACTAGTACTCGATAATAAGTTTTCTAGTACTAGTAACTGTTAGCCAATTTTCAGGTAACTCATAACCATTTTAAAGATGATATTTTTCTAAAAATTATTTAAAAAGTGATATTTTTCTAATAAAAATATTATTTAAATTTGAAAAAAAACTGACCTCCGTATTTTTGTAATTCTTTTTTTATTTTTATAGGTAAAAGTGTTAGAAACCCAAAGCCTATTCATTCAAGCAAAAAAGGGCCGGGCCCACAGTGAAAGGATGTGAGCTTACATTGGTCATGTTGGGCCCAACATAACCAATTATTGAGAAATTTGCGCCTAGTACCTATTTTTAAAATTTATTTTAATAAATACCTATTTTTAATTTTTCTTTCAAAAGTACCCATTTTTATGGTTCACATTTCATATACAAATTACAAAATATGAGTAGTCCACATTTACAATGTAAATTTTATCTATAAGGTATACCTCTCATGTGTAAAATATAAACAGTATACATGTACAATGTAAATATTTACCACGATTTATATTTTTCATTTTAAACTTGACCTATCGTACAAATTTTCAAATGTGAGCCAATTTTTAGTGTAATTTTTATTCATAAAATGTAGACCACTGTATACATTTAATACACAGTATATATTTTATGTATAAAATAGTGGTGATATATATTTCTTTAAAAAAAGATATAAAAATAGGTATTTATGAAATAAAAATTAAAAAAACGGGTATTAGAACTATAGTTTTGAAAACGAGTATTTATGAAGTTTTCCCACAATTATTTTGGAGCAAAAACCACGACTAGGTATTTATGAAATAAAAATTAAAAAAACGGGTATTAGAAGTATAGTTTTGAAAACGTGTATTTATGAAGTTTTCCCACAATTATTTTGGAGCAAAAACCACGACCAATTATTTACCAGCACAGAAGCTGGTCACCTGACCCGACCCGACCCTTCTGTTGCCAGCGCAGAAGCACTTTTATATCATAATTACCAATTTACCCATCCCAATTCCGTACGTATTTGTGTATATACTTTTCTTTAAGCACAAGTTAAAAACGTTTTTTTTTTTTTTTTTGAAGATTCGTATAAATTCAAAAACAAACAAGGCCTTGCCTTAGAAAAAGCCCCTTCTCTCTTTCTCCCCCCCCTCTCTCTCCTCTACTCTTCTCTCTGAGTTCTCTGAATCAGCCATGGCCGCGCTGCAATACCTAGAGTCTCTGCGCAACGCGCATCCGGAGCTCTCTGAGTGGTACAATTCGCTTGCAGATCTGTACCAGAAGAAGCTATGGCACCAGCTCACTCTCAAGCTCGAGCAGTTCGTAGCCCTAGCCGTCTTCCAGGTCTGTTTTCTAGGCCATTTCTACTTCTTAGTTGCCAAAATCTGTAGGTGAATTGTTGAACAACTTTAAAGGAATGGGCTTTCGTGATGAGATTGGGATTAGGGTTTGTGAATCTCGGAATTGTTGCAGTCCTTTGTTTGCAGTGGGAATTTAATGGCGAAATTGGGGTTTTGTAGGGGATGGAGTACGAAGGGAATTAGGAGTTTGGATGGGGAAGCTAGGGTTTTGAAGTGCGTTGGGGTTTTTAGGTTTTAGTACTATGGACATTTAGGTCAAATACTAGCTTTTTGGTTTTTCGGTCCTGCTTTATTTATTTATTTATTTTTCCGGGAAAAGAACACGAGAAGAAAGAAAAGGATAGCAGCAGAAGGAAGCAAAGAAGTTGAAACGAGGGCACTAATTTGCTCGGTCTTTGGACAGGTTTCGGAGGTCTTAGAAGGCATGTGTTTTATCTGGTGTGCTGTGACTTTATTATGTGAGACTTAACATTTTTAACTGTATACTGGTAGTGTCATGGGTTAGCTAATTGGCACCTGCCAGCCTAACTGGCTGCTTACTTGAGTCGTTGTGGCTAGAGGCGTCATTGATCTGGAGGCACTTTATATTTGTGGTTGATGGAGATTTGGGCTAAAGTGATTTGTGAGTTGGGATCTATCTTCACTGTGGAGTCAATTTTGCTGGAATCTGGGCTAATTTCTGTTTTTGGTAGTCCAGGGATCATAATTGAAAGAAATGTGTGAAAGTTTATGCGTGTATACTTGTTCCTTTTATGGTCAGACCATCTGGGCAAGGCTAAGTGATTTGATTAAGTCCACTTGGACAATTATATTAGCAGATCTATGTGTTTTATTTTCCCATATAATGTAGTAAATTATCTACTTTTCACACCATCTGCTAGCCATGCAACATTAGTTGGTGTTATTTACAGTCTCAATTTTAATTCTTTTGTTTCTTGGTCTATTATAATAGTAGGGAGTCTAGTTCATTTGTAAACTTGGAATATGTATTTGGTTGATGGTAGTCTGGTAATCAATGTCATTGTGAATATCAGCAATGTATTAATGCATTTTACGACGGTAAGCCAGTGGTTTGAGACCAAATTAGTAGGGACTTCTGATATGGATTGTTCTAGAAAATGCTTATGACACTGTAGTTTCAACACTCAAATTTTCATTTCTTTGAACTTGCAATTTATATATGTTATCAAAGTAGACATTTGTATGGACTTTCATTGGCTACTCTGAACCTCCATCTCAAGTCCAAGCTAGGATGTGACTGCAGTGTTAGTTTGAAATCCAAGACTTTTGTTAATGAATAGTCGCCATATATGGTTTGGTTATTATCTATGCCTTTTTTGTGCCCTCTTAAAGACTTTAGGGATACATTCAGATGCATGGCTGCATCTAGCAAATTTAGTAGTTACATGCCAGCTTAGATAATTTTCAAGTTAATAAATCTTATACTGACTTTTAAATACCCTCTTTACCTTCCTGAACAAAGGTGTTATTGCACCAAACTAGCAATACATTATGCTGTATGTAAAATCCATTCATATTCTTGGCTTGTAAATCGGCTTACTTGCTTCATTGAGTAGCCAAGGGTTCATCCATAATTTCCTGGTTGCTTTCTAGGCTTGCTTGTTGTTAACAGAGTACCTGAACGTTTTGGTTAGGAATTTGTATCTATTGTTTGAATTATCTTTTGTTGCTAATTTAATAGATTTTTTTCTTCTTTTGTCTTTGGATAGGACCTATCTATCTTTGCGATCATTTTTATCTATGCATGACACCTTCCTTTTTTTTTTTTTTTTTTTGATGTTGAGTCGCAGGCTGGGGATGCTTTAATACAGTTATATCACAATTTCATCACCGACTTTGAGACTAAAATAAATCTTCTCAAGCTTGCACATTTTGCCGTCATTGTTTCTCGGCAGTATGCGGAAAAAGAAGCGGCCATTAGTTATCTTGAAGGGGTGATAGAGAAACTTAGAGCCACTCGGGAGCAACGCATAGAGGAGCCAGTCCTTTACATTAAGATGCAAATAGCAATATTCAAACTCGAGCAAGGGGACCAAAAAGAGTGCAAAAAGCTTCTAGAGGATGGAAAGAGTACACTTGACAGCATGACGGACATTGATCCATCTGTATATGCCAACTATTATTGGGTTTCATCTCAATTCCACAAATTTCGTCAAGAATTTGCCGAGTTCTACAAAAGTGCTCTTCTTTATCTAGCATATACCTCAGTGGAGTCTCTGTCAGAATCATTTAAGCTGGTATGTGTTCATGTTGGATATATAAACGTGCATATCCTTTAGACATTGTTTTTGGCATGGCATATGATTAATGAATTTTATGGTCATGATGTAGTGTTTGAAGGTTGTCTGTTGTCCCACTCTTTAGATGCATGTGGACTTTTTATATTTGTTTATTTAATTACTTTAGTTATTGTGCTTCTTTCGCATAAATACTGGCCTTCAAATATGCTATAGAAGGATTTGAGTTACAAATTTAGAAGGTTTCAGTTAAATTGTAAAGATAATGGGAATGGGATAAGCCAGTTTGGGCAATGTATGGAATCCTGTATATGCTATAGAAGGATTTGAGTTACAAATTTAGAAGGTTTTAGTTAAATTGTAAAGATAATGGGAATGGGATAAGCCAGTTTGGGCAATGTATGGAATCCTGTGATAATGGTTTGAGTTATTCTAGACAAGCATGCAAGCTAATATGTCTCAGCTCCATCCTAGGACGTGTGAACTTCAACCCTAGAGCGTACCGTTATTTGGTGGGGGTGCGTGTGTGTGTGTGCGTGTTTTATTTATTTATTTATTTCATTTAAAAGGAAAGAAAGAGAGACTATCGTGACTTTGAATGTGAAGCAGAGAGAAAAATTATAGGCTGTTAATCTTCTCTCACGTCTTATGAATTTATTCATAGTTCTATAATTTGTTCAAATGAGGAGAAGATTCTTGTGTCTGTGAATATATTGATGAGCACTTTCCTTTTATAGGCTTCTCGTACCATGCTCTGGTATTTTTGACTTATGAGAACTATTTTATGCGAATGCCAATTTGGTGGGAAACTTGTACTTATTCACTTGTTGTCCTATGTTTGGAAAAATTGGCATTATATATAAACATGTTTGGTTTCTGGCCAGCTGACAAAAGAAGTCAATTTGAAATTCTTAGGAATTTAATCTCTAAATTAGAACCTCTTGAAAGAAATTTTAAGGGAGATGGATAGAATTTTTGTTCCTGTTTTTGACTGTTGGTTTCAGAATTTTGATTCTTTGTACAATTTATAGGACTTGGCATTTGATTTATCTCTTTCTGCACTGCTGGGAGATAATATCTACAACTTTGGGGAGCTGCTGGCACATCCTATTGTAAGAATATCTCTGCCCAAGTACAAATATTATATATGTACATTTATGTAAATATATAAAACATATAAATATATCATTTATATGTTTTATATATTTTCCCACTCTTTTTTTTTTTTTTAAAAACTCAACTTGCATTAGTTGCTCCAGCATTTCATGATGAATGTGATAACAATTTTTTGATCTCTTGATTTAAACTCTTAGTGCCTTGGCATACTTTCTCCAATATATATAGTTATATATCATCCTGAGGTGTACTAGCACAAAGTGAACTATTTAATAGTAGTGATAATGGCTCACAAGAGATGCCACGATTATGATTGTTTTTGTCTGTAGCATTCTGACCTACGAATTTTGGAGCACTCAAGAAAACATCCTAAAGGACAGGAACAGGCCATCAATAGAAGACATAAATGGCTGCAAATTTAATGATTAAGAAGGCTCATAAACATAACAAGGAAATTTATGAAACCATGTGGGTAGGAACTGGAGAATGTGTGAACTGACTTTAATGTGCTTTTGCAAAAAAGAATTAGTTTTGAGTCAATGATGTTTAGATGACTCAAATTTAACCTTCTAAAGCTTAAGTTTTGGACAGGACACCAGTGTCGCATTCTAACCAGGAGAACAGGCTAGTTGTGTGCTGATAAGAATTATATTAAATTATTAATTATACGCCTTTTTTCCTTGGGTTGTGTATCCTCCTATGCGAAGCAAGCCGTTATGGTGTCCAAAGACTGAACAAGCATATTGCAAAGAGACGATTTAGTTTGTACGTGTGTTAATGATTTGCACTAGAAAATATGACTGGGATGTCAATATCATTTTTCAGAAAAGTTTGTACATTGAAGCCTGGAGATTAAGCCATGGTTGTGATTCTGATATGATTGATTAGTTGTCGAGTTATTTGAGTATGCTATTTTGTAGAAAATAATTATGGTATTGGTAATACAACACTGCTTTTACTCTTGTGATTGCAACTGTTAGAACATGAAAGATACTGTTGGTTAACTGCATGGCATCTATATGGTCACTTGGGTTTGTCAAATAAAGTGTATTTAGGCCAAAATAAATAAATATATAAATAAGCTCATGTGTGAATGTTTTATAATGGAAGTAATATGATTTTTGTGTTCCTGTTAAACATGGGTTTAGAAATCAAGTGAACTTTCTATGAGATTTTCCTCAGCGCATGTGGGTACCATCTCTTTTTTCATGTCTGTTAGTGATTTTATTGATATATTCAATTGCATCTCCACTATCTTTAGTTAGTATCATGCATTCCAGCTGCAGTGTTCTATGCTGAATGAATTCTAGGTGCTTTTGTGCTCTTATTTATCTCCTGGCTTTTTGTAATAACACCTGATGACAACTTGTTCAGATTAAGAGTCTTCTAGGGGCAAAGGTTGAGTGGCTCTACTATATTCTTCAAGCCTTCAACTCTGGTGATTTAGTGCGCTATCAGGAATTATGTCGTGTGCACAATGCTGCTCTGAGGGCTCAACCTGCATTAGTCGAAAATGAGAAGAAGCTACTTGAAAAGATTAACATTCTTTGCTTGATGGAAATCATCTTCAGGTTTGGTTCATTTTGGGTCATTACTTCATATAAAGGATTGGTTTTTTATTTTTTCTTCTTTCTGTTTAGTTTAACCAAGTTGGTGTTGTATTTTCTTGCAGTCGGTCATCTGACGACAGGACTATACCTTTGAGTATCATTGCTGAGCGCACCAAGCTTTCCATCGAGGATGTGGAGCATCTTCTTATGAAGAGCCTTTCTGTAAGTTCTTCACTTGAAACCTTGATAAACGCTGAACTGATCAAAATTCTTTCTTGATCTTGTTATTATTATTAGCCCTTTTTTGATGACCCCTTANTTGTCTATAGATGGGTTTTTGGCAGTTATATATGAGTTTAATTCGAAGGTTCTGTGCTTTTTTGTGGTTGTTTTTCAAAATCTAGCAATACTGACAGTGAGATCAATTCAAGAGGTACTTCCTAGTACATAAATAGCATCGTAGTCCTATTTTTATTTGTACTATTACTGTATTTTGAAGAGCTTTGTATGAGCTAATAGAAGCGTATGTATTGAGCCTTCAGACTGTGGCTTGCTTGAAAAATTGTCTCTGGCCCCCTTGTGTTGTCTTCTCTAGCTTTTTAGTTTTTTGTTATTTCGTGTCTCCACCTTGATTTTGTTACATGCGTTCCTTCTTCATTATAGATTTGGAGAGAGTGTTGAAGAGTAAACACTACGTTCATTGTAACTACAACAGGATACAATGTTTTTTGCTTCTAAATTACAGACTTTTCATTAAGAAGTCTTGTGGATTTTGTTTGGGCCTGCCAATCCTTGTCTAGTTGGTAATTTGCCTTGATGTTGGAAAACAAGCTTAGTAGTCATTTTTTCATTCTAGTTTTCTTCTAAGAAACAGTTGGTGCACCGTGCATGTTTCATTTCTTGTTAGTGATGTTTGTTTTCTCTGTCTGGTTGTGGGACTAACTTCTGCCTTGTTAAGTATCTTTTTGTTGTTGGTTTACAGTATATGACGATTACTCTATCCGTAACAGTAAGAGAGTTTTTGTTGCAGGTTCATCTGATCGAGGGCATAATTGATCAAGTTGAGGGCACAGTCCATGTTTCCTGGGTGCAACCAAGAGTGCTGGGGATTCCACAGATCAAGTCGTTGCGTGACAGACTGGACAACTGGTTGGATAAAGTGCACACTGCATTGTTATCCATCGAGGCAGAAACACCTGATTTGGTTGCATCGTGAGTTTTGTTTCTTGATTTGTTTTCTGGCCATTGTAACATTTTCTTAACAAGAAAAGGGGGTAAAAATACGAGGGCGGCCAAAAAAGAGATTCAGCCTCGTTTGCTTGGGCACTTGGGCCTTCTTTGTATGCCTACCCTTTTATTTATTTTTCCCTTTCATATTGCCTCCTGCGTTTCTTGGATCATTTTTCTGAAAGGAGTTGCTTCTTATACTTCACTTCGGAGTAGTAAAATCTATAGTGGCATGCCTAGAGACATGGTGAATCAGTTGAAAGACGGCTGTTATTTACTGTTAGCTTTGTTATTGAACCAATTTACTTGGAATTTTTCTTAGTTACAGTAGTGTGATCCACTTGATGCAGATCAGGTGCATTTGCTTTAGTTAATATGTTTATTGCAAGGGGAATGGAAATCATATGTATGTAGGTAATGATTCCCTAAGAAAGGGAGAAGAGAAGTGGATTGCGGTTCTCCCAAATCCCAAAGAAATGGCATTACCCTCAATAATTCGTCTTTTATTTTCTATCAGTAAAATTTTAGAATACTAATTGCCCGTGTAAACTCTGCTTATTATAATTGCCTAAAAGAAATATGAGACTATTGAATGGGTAATCTGGCTGAGGCGCCGGATTAGAGGATGGGACTGGGTTACATAACCCGGTCCCACGCTTGGGCCTGAGGGAGGACCGGACAAAGGTGTTCAGCTCCCTTTTTAGTCCCCTTTCTGTGGGATTAAATGAACCCATAAGGCTTTTCTTTTCTTTTTTTTCTTTCTTTTTTTATATGGAAAATTTCTAAATATATATGTTTATTAAATTATAGTTTTTATTATTTAGCTCAGAAATTATATTTCATTTTTATATACTCATTTTTCAGAAATAAATTCAAAATTATACTATTTTATATAATACTTATTTACATTTTGTTTTTCTAGTTTTGTAAATATATATTTACTTATTTATAAATAAAACATGATTAAAACTGCATTAAGGAAAGTTTTTATTATTATTTAGGTTTTGGTCATGTATTGCACCAAACACATTATAGTGCTAGATAGTATAATACAGTCTAATCTAATCCCGTTAAATTGTCCAATTCGATCTTGTGTGCCAAATGAGTCGTACGTATAACATTCTAATTTCTTTTTCTTGATTGAAAAAATATAGGACATGATTTTGATCGCCTTCTCTATTGGTTTAAGTAGACGATACAATTAATAATTTCTCATTCTTATATATATATATAATTTGGATTCACTCTCCTTTATTTAGGTTTATGATTATAGTTAGAGTTTTTGGCATGATTAGTCCCTGAATTTTTCGATGGTTTGCAATGTATCCCCTGAACTTTTTTTTTTGGCAATTAGGACCCTGAATTTAGAATTTTTAACATGATTAGCTCCTGAATTTTTCGTAGATTTGCAATGTATCCCCTGAACTTTTTTTTTGGGCAATTGAGACCCTGAATTTAGGATTTTTGGCATGATTAGTCCCTGAATTTTTCGCTGATTTGCAATATATCCCCTGAGTTATATGCAGATTTTTAAACAATTAAAAAATAAATTACAAATCAACGAAAAATTCAGGGGCAATCATGCCAAAAACTCTAAATTCAGGGTCCTAATTACCAAAAATAAAAGTTCAGGGGATATATTGCCAAAAATTCTAAATTCAGGGTCCTAATTGCCAAAAAAAAAAGTTCAGGGAATACATTGCAAATCGTCAAAAAATTCAGGGACTAATTATGCCAAAAACCCTTATAGTTATGTAAACGTATCATAAAAGTTATGTCTTCAGTTTGCATTATCTTGTCGTGGGTCTATTCTAACATTTATTTTTCCTTTCCTTTCTTTATTTTAATTCACAGCACTCATCATCAGCACTTCGCTCTTTTATTCAAACCGTGATTATCAAGACTCCATACCACCATCAATTGTTAGTGTTATTGTCATTTTTCTCTTTCGTTAATACCAAAACTTCAAAAACCATCTTCTTTGGCTATTAACCTCATTAGTTATATCCTATATTACTTCCTCTATCCTTCTTTAATATCCATCCGTGGTCTTCATCACTATCTTCATCTTATTTACACAAGACTTGGTGTCCAAGTCTCCATTCACACTCACATGTACATAATTTAACATATATACCTGTACACCTGCATATATATATATATATATATAGGGCACCAATCCACCTATACATAGGTATTATTTTGACTAATGAAATTTTATTATGCACATTTTTTTATAGTAAAAAGTAAGAAAAAGAAATAACATTGATGATGCACATCTTTTTATGTACCTTATTATAACCGTTGGATCACCATTAGACGAAGATCCAACAGCTAAAAAAAAATACTTACACCATTCACACTCACATGTACACAATTTAACATATATACGTGTACACCTGCATATATATATATATATATATAGGGTACCAATCCAGTAAGTTTTTTTTTTTTATACCTATATATAGGTATCATTTTGGCCAATGAAATTTTATCATGCATATTTTTTTATATAAAAAGTAAGAAAGAGAAATAACATTGATGATACACGTCTTTTCATGCACCTCATTATAAACGTTGCAACACCATTAGATGATGACCCAACGGCTAAAAAAAATACTTACATATAGGTAAAAAAAAATACCTATTGGATTGACAACCATATATATATATATATTTACACATTCATATACGTATATCTATTATTATTATTATTATTATTGTGCAGGTTTTGAAAATGCTGAGCTAGTTACCCAATTATTTTCTCTTTGAAGGGTGCTAACTATATATATTGTGTTAACATTTAGATTCTATACTTTAAATTCCTACAGATCCGTGATTCTGAGTTGTTTAGTAAGCTGAGTTGTAGCATATACGATCCTTGTTTGCAACCGTTCACGTTAAATTCAGTACTTTTACTTTCTTTTATTTTTGACAATATAGCTGGAATCACCTGTGTCAAAGATCTACCTTTCTAATTAATTACTTTTAGTATTATTTATTTATATTTCTGACTGAATGTCTGTAATCACCTGTGTCAGAAAACTAGCTATCTTTTTTATTTGTTTCTGACCATATGGACAGTATCACTTGTGTCAGAAACACTGGTTATTTAACACGTGGTGATGGTCATTGAAACCACCCATACCTGTTTATTTACAGATTGAGCTGTCAAAGACATCAATAATTTTCTAACACGTGAAATTGTATTGCTATAATTTTTCACATCATTTTCTCTATTTTACCACTATTCTACTCATCCTTAATTAAACACTTTTACGCTCAATTAATTTTTTCTAATCAAATCACAAAAAAAAGCACCCCTGAACAAACCCTAATTTGCATAACATTAATACAAGATCTTAAATTTCATTATTTTCACAATAGCATAAATAGAGATCAAGGACATACTTTGTTTCGTGATGTTATCGCATAGAAAGTCAACCTTAGTATTGACCTAAATGGACACCTTTCATAAAAAGAACGAGTTGAACAGTCTCGAGGTGCCATTTTAAATTCTCACAATGTTACACTAATGATAGAGAATACGGGATATATTATCATACAATCTTTTCCCACTTACTATTTTAAAATAAAAAGTTTTCTATATAAAATATCTCATATTCAATATTTCCTAGTGATTTACTAAAGTATGACAGCCTTAAGATATTCTAGATCACTACGATACAACTCTTTTTATTCTTTTTCGTACGGTGTTTCATTGAAAAATACCACAATTTGATTACTGAGTTTCTATCTCTGCTTCTTCTTCTCGGTTTTGCACTCCCCTCTTTCTGGGCACTACCTCCATTCCCAGGCAACCAACTTTGAATTTTCCTTAGCCTCATCGTGGACCAGATCGCGGACGCCATGTCAATAATACATATGTACATCCATATGATATGCACATCCTTGATGAAGCCATCAGTGCACATCCGTCGACATATAAAGTGGTGGGTTTTACCCTATTGGTTTTATTAGGAGGTCTCTCATCAACTTCAACTAATACCCAGCAAGTAAGTATCTTTAAAATGGTTTAGCTTTTGTATCTGCTTTTGGTTTTTGGAGCTTGTAGTTAATCTTCCCTCGGTTGCATTTTTAGAGATATATTGGAAACATATTTTGATATTCTATAATAGATTGTATTGGAAACTTATAGTCTGTCTCTTATTGTTTCTGATTATATTCCATTGGTTTAATTAGATATACCAGGCCACGATATGGAATTATGTTTGTGAGCTTTAGAAACGATAGAATTGGTACTTAGTATATAATGGGTCTGACTGGGGACATCCCATAATTTTAAACATACTATATTACATTCTACCAGGAAATTCACCAGCCTAACATATTAAATTGACTTACCATAGTAGACATCTTATAAGAATCTGGGCATGATATAAAGTAACCTATCTAAAAAAAATGAAAAAAAGAGGAGAAAATCATAATTGAAATAGGACAAATCCCACTACTTTCTTAAATCTAATTTGTATTTTTCTTCATTTGTGACACTTTTTTCTCTATTTACTTGTATGTTTCTTACAGAGTTTGGTTGTTAGAATTACAAAAAAAGGGGAATAGCTTGTTTTTTTTTCTTCGTTTTTTGGTAATGGCTGTAATATTGGGTAACAAAAGTTAGAGATGATCAGTAAGAATATTGTTATTTGTAGTTATCAATCTAGTATTCAAAATGGTATTACCAACCTAGTAACCTATTTAGTTACAGATGGCTATGAAAATAATGTAATCTAATATAGTAGTCAGTCAAGTTACAAATGGAATCTAATTGGTAAACAACCATATTGAAAAGATGCCGAAAAGATCGAATAATGAAATCGACTTTTGAGCATTTTGGTTTTTGAAGGGATTCTCTTATTATAGCTTTTGGTTTAGAGAAAAACAGCTTGAAAGTCAAGAAGGTTTTCGGATGTAGCTGAAGTAGTTACATGTGTCTTTGAGATGAAGAGTTCCAAATCCATATTAGATTTTTTTATTCAACCAAATCAACAATTTAATAGTTTGTTATGTTTTATGCAAGGAACTGGTACTAGACAACGACAAATAACAAGTTGCTTCTTGATTATTCTATTCTACGTTTACTCAAACAACATACTATTACTTGTCTTAACATAGTTTCTTATTCTTGTTAGCACATTTTGATTTTAGTACAGTTTCAACATCCATGTAATGTTTGTAGTTTCATCTGAGTTTTTCTTCAGAGTAAATCATTGGCTTTATGCATATAGGTCCACGATGATTATTTAGAGGATGATGGAGAGACCAACTGAAGAGACAGTAGCTAAGGCACCTCCCGAAGTTATTGAAGCTTAAATGGACAAATCTTAAAATCTTTACTGTTATTCTTTTTCCTAAGAATTTCATCTTTTTTTTTTCTTGCTCTTCAAGAGGGAATTAAATTGTTTTAAGTTTCTAATATTTTCTTGAATTTGTTAGGAAACTGAATCATAGGTTTCTTGATATGTGATGATTATCAATAATATTTTATTTGTGAAAATCAATCTGGTAACCTTTTTTTTTTTTTTGCTCATATCAATCTAGTAACTATAATCTGGAAAGTGGGAACTAGTTTGGTTACCAACTTGTAATCAATCTAGTTACCAATACATGCAACTAATAAAGATTTTTTTTTTTTAATCATCAATCAATTTGGTTACTGGTTACCAGTAACAAGAGTAACTAATAACTGGTTGATAGGTAACTAATAACCAGTAATTAGACTAGTCTTGTATGGAAACCGGTAATCAAAAATAGTAACTAGCAATTAGACTGGGCACTAGTTACCTGTAGTTATTAGTTTTGTAATTGGCTATCATTTTGGAAATAGAAACTAGTTTAGCCAGTTACCATTTTACAAAATGGTTGTAGTCTGAAAACTAATAACTAGATTGGTTACTGGCTAGTACTTGACTAATAATCTAAATGGTTACCATATAGGTTACAAAATACTCGTTTCTTGAGATAGTTGGTTATCATTAACTAATCTAATAGTAAATAGAGTAACCAGTAACTAAAGTAGTCTTTTATACAAATCTGTAATCAGAATAGTAACCAATAACTAGTCTTGTATAAAAACATCTAATCAAAATAGTAACCAATAACTAGTCTTGAACTAGTAACCAGTAATTAGATTAGACTTATATAAAATCCAGTAAAGTCTTATATGGAAACCAGTAATCAGAATGGTAACTAGTAACTAGACTGGTTATTAGTTACCAGCATTCACTAGTTTTTTAACTAGCTACTAGTTTGGAAGTTAAAAACTAGTTTGGCCTGTCACCATTCTCATAAGTGAATGTAGTTTAGAAACCAATAATTAGATTGGTTACTCGCTACTAGCTATTAACTAGATTAGTTATTGGCTAGTAACTAGTAACATTAATGGTTACTATAAAGGTTAAAAGTACTCGTTTGTGAGGTAATTGGTTATCATTAACTAATCTAATGGTAACCAGTGAACAGAGTGGTTTTGTATAAGAATCAGAAATCAGAATAGCAACTAGTAACAAGACTGGTTACCAGTAAGAGTTTTTGGCATTATTAGTCCCTGAATTTTTCGATGATTTGCAATGTATCCCCTGAATTTTTTTTTTTTGGCAATTAGGACTCTGAATTTAGGATTTTTGGTATGATTAGTGTAACGCCCCAAGTCCCACATCGGGTATGTTCTGGGAAGATCATGGGTATTTAAGTGATGGCCTATGAGCCCAAAAGTACCTTCAAGCTAGCACTTTTGGATGAGGCACAGTGGTATTACATTTAGCCCCTGAATTTTTCGTTGATTTGCAATGTATCCCCTGAACTTTTTTTTTTGGCAATTAGGACTCTGAATTTAGGGTTTTTGGCATGAGTAGCCCTTGAATTTTTCGCTGATTTACAATATATCCCCTGAGTTATGTGTAAATTTTTTAAGGGGCGTAATGGTTATCTCACTTAGTTTAGAGACAAAAAAAATAAATGGGAGTTTAGAGGGGAAAAAATAGTTTTGAAATTCAAATTTTTAAACAATTAAAGAATAAATTACAAATCAACGAAAAATTCAGGGGTTAATCATGCCAAAAACCCTAAATTTAGGTCCTAATTGCCCAAAAAAAAAGTTCAGAGGATTCATTGCAAAAAATTCTAAATTCAGGATCCTAATTGCCAAAAAAAAAAAAATTCAGGGGATATATTGCAAATCATCGAAAAATTTAGGAACTAATCATGCCAAAAATCCTACCAGTAATAAGACTAGTTACAAGTAATCAGTAACCAGTCCTATAACTGTAACCACTAGTCCCTAGTTTTATAACTAGCTAATAGTTCGCAAATTAGAAACTAAATTAATCAGTCACTAGTATTATAAGTGGCCATAGTTTAGAAACTAGTAACTAAGTATTTACCGTAGGCTACAAAGCAATCATTTACTGAGATAGTTGGTTGCCTGTAGCCAGTAACCAATTTAATAGAAAATAGACTAACCAGTAATTAGATTAATCTAGTTGGAAACTATAAACTAGAGCGGTAATTTGTAACTAGATTTAAATACTAATAACTAATATCTAGTTTTCTAAGAGGTACCTACTAGTTTTATTGCTTGCTACTAATTTGAAAATCATAAACTCGATTTGTTACCAATAATCAATCATCAGTCTCGCAAGTGGCTAAAGTATGGAAACTAGTAACTAGCAAAAACCAGTAACCCAAGTTGTTACCATAGATTACAAGTACTCGTTTTCTAATATTGTTGGTTACCTTAGGTAACAAGTTGGCCTAGAAAATTATTGTTGATAATCTAACTACTTCTCATTTCTATTATAATAAAAATAATAAAATTCCACTATAAATCCAACAGAAAGGAAAAGATACTTACTCTAGAAGGAAAAAGATGTTTTCCTCATTCTTTAGAAATTTAAGTAAAGTTAAGGGAAAAAAAGTAGTGTTCAATATTAGAGGTGAACGGAAAAACAATAAAAGCAAGAAATAAACAAACGCCCAAAACTGAATTTTTAAAGAGAAAGGGAAAATAAAAAAATAATAATAATACTAAAAACAAAAAAAGGGAAAATGAATTAAAAAAACAAAAAAAGAAAGAAAAGAAAACGGAAAACAAAATAAGGAATAGTACATAATAATAAAAGGAAAAAGTGGAAAAGATCTGGTGATACCCCGGTTCGAACTCTGGTGTATATACAAAAAATAAAAGGAACCAAAACTATAGATTCTTATTGCACTTTTTATTAAATAAATGCTTAATCATATAAGGATAAGTTTATTTACAAAATCTACCACCGTATTTTGGGATGGCTTTTCAAAATTAACCATCAGACACCGTATGCGAAAAGAGTATTTTCTCTCACCGTATATTTGTAATTTCCTTTTATTTTTACCGTAAAACTCTATTAAACCCTATATTTTTTTCTTACCATTTTTCATGCATATAAACATAAGGGTATTACAGTATTAACTCCTGAATAAGAGAATTATATTTGTTTTTTTCTAATAATATGCCTCTTGACTTATTTTTCGTTTATAAGATTAAGGACTGATTAGTTTCTAAATTATTGCTAAAATCTTATTTTGGTCTCTGGATATGAAAATTTTTCACTTTGGTCCTTAAAACTATGCCTTTTTACTTTTAGTTCTTTTTAACAGTTCCCGTGAAATATTTAACAGAAATAGAAGAAAATAGAACTATTTTCAAATTTAGGGACCAAATTATCAATTCTTAAATTTTGTATAGAATTACCTTTTTGCTCTTAAATTTATACCCGGAGGAATTACACAGTAGCACGATATGTAGAAATTCCTAATATAGCAAACCTAATTCTTTTCTTAAAAAAAAAATGAAAAAAGAAAATAAAAAATATTTTGCACGAACATATACTGAGAGTTACGCTAGGGACAACATTAAATTTTGGCACAAAAATGCTACACCAATGATACACTTCTATTTCAACTATTATCTTATTTCTAAGTGAGACTACATCATTCAACATTTAGTATTTTTAACGAATGTATCTTATATAGTGTAGTGCAGATTTGTATCTTTTTTTTATTGGTCTTTGATCTTTTAGTTCCTAGTTACACTGTTTTAATTGAAAACCTTACACGTATCTTTATAATCTTTATGTTTATATTCTTAAGAAAACTTGACTCATTAGGTTCGATGTGGTGCACTCAATTCAATTATTATTCATCGTGTAGTTAAAAAATCTCCAAAATAGTAAGCAAAAAATAAAAAAAGTGGCTGATTGGCACATTCTTTTCTTAATTCAGTTCACCCCCGAATCCAATTGCGAACATCGATCTCTAGTGAAACCATTTTATTGTCCATGGTAAAAGGAAGCTAAGAAAAATGTACAACAAAATAAAGTCATATACACCTAAAAGGAGCACAGATGATGGAACATTGTATGTAGCCACCACTGGCAAAGCCACATATGCGTATTACTTCATATTTGCAGCCTAGATTTGTACAAGAGTTAATATTTATACATTACAGGCCAGAGGCATAGACTAGTTTTCTACAACCAGCTTATAAGAGTGCTAGAAATACTCCTAGCATATCAAATTACATGAACTAAACCCATAACCTCTGATACATGAAGCTGCTTTTTTTAAAGTATTTGCAGAATATTTACATCTATGATCAGAGGTATGTATTTACATATTATTTACATTCTCATGTACTAGAGAATTCCCACCTGGAATAAAAGCTACTTCCAACGTGTATGAAGATCATGAGGCCTAATTAGAGTGCTGGGCAGGGGACAGTTCTCTCCTTCACCCAAACTCTCCAAGTTATAAACCTTCCATTCTCCTTCTCTCCAGTATGTAGAATAAACTTCTGGGATATGTGCCACTCTCCAATAATCACTATCTTTTACATCAGGACGAAGAGTGTTGAATAGTTCTGCAGGCATATCGAAAAACTCGAGCAATTTCAACTTGGTTAGATTTTCAATGCCATAAGGAACCTTCTCTAGAAACTGACACTGTCGGATGCTTAGATTCTCAAGAAACTCCATTGCTCCTGGCTCCAGTTGTATGCATCGAAGCTCCTCAAAGTCATCCAGGCCTAAAATCTTGAGCTTTCTAAACCCTCCGGCGCGAAAGCGCAGGTTGTCACCAGTGAACACCTGGCATAGAATGAGATGAGCTAGATTGGGAATGTGCTGAAGGTATATCAGTGGATCATCATTGAGCCTGCTCCATTTTAAGGATAACTTGACGAGGCTTTGGAGTGAAGGGATCCAGTGAGGTAGCATTTCCAACCGTCCTCTCATGTACAGCCTTTGCAGCAACACTGGAGGAGTAGAAAGGTGTTCTAGATCAATGATTTCGCCTTCTTCAACCGATGCTATTGAGAGTGCTCGGAGATTAGTTAGCTTTTGAATGGATGAACAAAGAACTTTTCCATCTTCTCTTCTCAATTTTAAAATGCCTAGCCTTCTCAGTTGAGTTAGATTCCCTACCTCCTTCACAGTATTACAGCTACCATGATTTGCCTCAATGAAGCAGAGCTTTTGTAAGGATTGCAAAACTCCAATATTTCCCATGATTTTAAAGCCAGACTTCGAGTTGAAAAGTTCGTTATATATGAATTCATTTCGATATAGCAAGAGATGGCGTAGTCTGTGGAGCTTAAGTATCTCCACAGGTAGATCAGTTACTTGAGAATGTTTGAGGTCTAAAGTCTCCAGATTTTGAAGCTTCCCTATGAATCGTGGAACTGTTTTCACTTTGGTATCCCTTAAGCTCAGATACTTCAAGTAAAACAAGCTCACAACTTCAACAGGGAATTTCTTCAAATGAGAATTTTGCAGATCTAGAACAGCAAGTAGCCGAAAGCCGCTAGGAAACAATTTATGCAAGACTACTTTCTCAACAACCTCAAACATGAAGAGTGAGCGTAGTTGGGAAACTGACCTATTTGGCTGTAGATATTGCAATGTGTAATTGACCGACAGGCGTCGAGCTCTATCAGACGAGTGCACGCTTTGTTCTTTCACAATTGTGGCAAAGTTCTGGTCTCTTGATTTCGAAATGATGATCTCCCGGAGAAGGTCGTGGATCCGTAAAGTTTTGACTCTTCCATCACTTGTAGTTGTTGCCACTTGCATCAAGTTTCTATTCAAGAGATCATTGAGATAGTCATCCGCTACTTCTTCCAAAACTTTACCTTCTTTTGCTTCAATGAATCCCTCCGCCACCCACAACCGAATTAGCCTCATTCGTTCAATGAGATGATCCTCTGGAAACATACTCAGGTACAAGAAACAGGACTTGAGATAGTATGGAAGGTCATTGAAACTAAGAGAAAGAACCTTTTTCATGTCCTTGAGTTTGTCATTGCCATCAATTTCAGCTCCAAGACTACGAGCAACCATATCCCACTCGTCGATCCTGCGTGTATCTTTTGTAGCCAAAACACCACTGATAGCCACAATCGCAAGAGGCAATCCTTCGCATTTTCTCAAAACATACTTGCAAATTTCCTCCAAGTGAGCAGGACAAGTATTCCCCTGAAATGTCTTTCTGCAGAACAGCTCCCATGACTCCGCCAGAGGCAAAGGCTCCAAAACATATGTCTTGCCATCAGATTCTATGCCAGCAGTAGAGGCTACATCGGTATTCCGAGTAGTGAGCATAACTCTGCTGCCAAAGCTGTTGTTAGGCAGAGCATATTGCACAGAACGCCATGCGTGCAACTGCCACACATCGTCCAAAACAATCAGATACCTTCTTCTCTGCAGCAACTCCTTGATTGTCATTTTGAGCCGATTGTTGCTCATGTTTTGGACCGATGGGGGCACTCTTCTTCTTATTGCTTTGAACAGCTGTTCAACCATGTCTTTGAGGACATCCTCTATTTCGAAAGATTGGGAAACAGTGATCCATGCACGTACTTTGAAATTCTTCTTGACTTCATCATCATCATAGACTTGCTTTGCCAAGGTGGTCTTCCCCATACCTCCTTGTCCAGTTAATGAAACAACTTCACGCCCGGAACCACCCTTGATCAGCCACTCAACGAGCTGCTTCTTACGCTCATCAATCCCCACAAGATCAGATTTGTCCAATAGAAGGGCATCGTCACGACGATCCTGCCAAGTAATAAGTGCACCAGCCGATCCAGAACCTTGCTCAAGTTTGTTGAACTTATGGCGAAGCCGCTTGTGAACCTCGTTGATCTTTCGAAGTCTCAAGTTGATGTTCTTCAGCTCGGCTGCGATTCGATAACAAGCTTTGACATTCTTGATACAGCAAGCAAATCTGCAAAGGGAGCCGTAGAGACCATGTCCATGATCATGTGCTTGGAGCAGTGTGTACTCATCAAGAAGATCCTCAGTTTCATGGGCAATATCTCTGACTTGCCTAACCCACACGCTGAGCTCCTCATCACTCTCCTGCAATGCATCTGCAATCCTGAGGAAGGCTTTCATTTGTTCAAGGTCTCCTTTCAGGCACACAACTTCTTCCCGAACACCTCTTAACAGTTTCACATCGTTCTCGAAAAAGGCTGCTAGCTTATCTACTAGAAACGTCACTGGACTCTCAGCCATCTTGAATTCTCTCTTACTTGCTCTATATAGACTCGTTCATGAATTCTCTCTTACTTTTTCTCTCTAACTTTCTTTGTTTAGCCAGTGTCTCTGAATTTGAAGAGAGGCATGATTTGGTCTTTACTGATCGATCCACCAAGTAAAAAAATCTGGAGGTTATATAGTATATGGTCCAATTATTAAAATAACAAAAAAAAAGCTCATTTTGGTACATTTGGTTAAGTAATAAGTCTTGAAGAAGCAACAGTGACTAAATTTAGAGTTGTTTATTCGGAAGAAGAGGTAATTCAGATAGATAATTCAGATAATGGGAAAATGCCTAGATACTTACCTATACTTCTCTAAGTGATTACGTCTGAACCATGCCAGACAACCTGATGTGAAGAACTTAGTAAACTCAAAACAAAATTTGACTTTTAAGCTTTATGTGGGATTGTCCTGATTATTTCTTCCTCCTTTTTCGATGACAATATGTAACTAGTTAAAATATAATTAAAATTCCATGACAAATATAAAGTGCAGGAAGTAAGTATCTAATATAGTATGGAAACTGACAGGACAGACAGCTTGTGTTTTGACTGTACAATAGTCGATCTTATCCAGAAATAGAAACGTTACCTGGAATGGTGATTCTTTTATATTTTTTAGCCTATATTTACATTGAATCTTTGATGTCTTGACCAAATCAAGTTAGAAATCGTCATGTCATACATCACAAACCAACTGAGAAGTCATTGATAAAACTGACTAAGAAACTGGGTGAACATTTTCATATGAGAGCGTGACCCAAAAGAAAGGTTTTTGGTAATTTCTCAGAAAGTATTTAGTCTTTACCACATTAGAAATGACTTAGCAATATGGCTAAACCAAAATATGAAATAGTGAATTTCAAATTAAAAAGTAGAGCAAGGTGTGATTCACCAATGGTGTTTAGTACCAAAAATTAGATTTAGTAGGACCAACCTTCTATTAGTGCATGAGTGCATCTGTTTGTATCTAAGTAAGTACTAACTGGAGCTGAATGCACCCATTAAGTGACAAATAATAAATAAAACCCTATGGCTCAAGCTTAATGACATATAGTCTCAGCAAACTTTTATGGTTATTAATTTACTACCAGAACTGAGATGACACGAAAGTTTTCATTACTTGAAAACGATTTTTTTTTTTTTGGACATTAGTCCTTTTCATTAACCGTTCTAGATGAGAACTGCATTTCAAAAAATCCGCTTTTCCTTTTCATTGTTTTGGCCTCACTTGTGGTAATCCACAAAAAGGTCGAAGTCTATAGTTGGAACAAATCAACACATACACGGCAGCACTAAATTCCATTTCCCAATTGGAGTAAAGCTCAATGAAACTGCTAAGTTCCACGTCATTTTATGCATTAAACCAATCACTAGGAATCTGGGGTGTCCTTAGAAAAATATGTAAACCATTTATTTAAATAATTTCCATAGGAGGAGTATGAGTTGATTCGTTGAAGCAACAACTGGATAATATTAATGTATATTAGTTAGAGAAGTTTTGTGGATGTCATGTTACAATAAAAGTCAAAGCATTAGATTTTGGAAGCTGCTGTATTTCCTTGAAAGTTCCATGAAAATGAATGCATGCATGTATAAGGCCAAACTGACTCAAAATGAGTTTAAAAATTTAGTGATGAGTCATATTTTCCCTCTCCAACATTCAAGAATTTTATTTTTACATTCTCTCTTTGAAAAGTCAGCTGAGTTAAATATGATTTTGCCTCTGGTTTAGATAACTCTAATTATTTTGAGACCTAAACATTATTGCTCTTTATCACTTTACAACTCAATCAAGTCAAGATAAACTGCAGTTATCCCAACTCCCTGGAAAAAATTTTGTTACATTTTGATGTGAACTTTGGACATATTTCCAAATTTAACAAAAGAAATGTTCCATTGTGGCTTCTTACAAAATATTCTAATCAAGAAAAAAGAAAAAACAACACGCGGATTTTCCAAGAAGTTCAGGCAAAATAAAGATGGTAAATTATGGACATTTATCTAAGCAACAAATATGTCAAATTTCAACTTTGAATTTTTCACGTTTCTGGGGAGATTTATCACTCTTGTTTTAGTTATCAAAAACCTCTCCAATTGACCAAGAAGTTTTGAAAATAACTCATTTCAGTCTTTTTCCTGTATTTGTACTTAGTTTCCAAGTGATTCTGCTTTTTCCTGTTATCTCCCTAAATAATTTTAATGTTATTTTTGAAGGAAAGAAGTAGAAGATTTTATAGAAAAGAAAATTTTTCTATGCTTGAGATAATTCAACAATGAAAGACATAACAACACAGACTTACAAAATTCACTTCATTAGAGCAACTGAAAATAAGAATATGCATTGCAGGTACTTTTAAGATCTCCTGTTTTGTAAGAAACAAATCTTTTTGCGAAAGCGAAATCCGAATTAAACTAGCTATCATATTTCATGAAGACCATACAGATGTTTAGTGTCATACAAAGGAAAATTCTTTCGCAGAAAAACACTTGTTTTGAAAATTCTTTCCGGTGCCATTCAATTAATTTCTGAAATTTGGTTGCTTCTCAGGAACCAATGGACCAACTCCATGCATTCCTATTGAACTAAGAGGTTTTTTATTCAAGGGATCACACAAATCTCTACAATCTCCTGTCCAATTTTTATATCTTCCTCACTGGGATTGACTAGTAAGATAATCTCTGGCCTAAATTTACAAATGAATCTAGCGGTCATTTTTTCTTGAAAGCCACTAAAGGTGATCCATCATTGTTGAGTTTCTGTTACAACAAGGGTGATGCCTAATTAAAGAGTTAAAGAGTCACACCGGAAATTTGATCTCAGATTCAACGCAAATTAGATTACTTGAAAGACGATTTAACAATTTGCTTTTCCCTACAATTAGTAGAATTGAGCATTGAAATCCAGCCATTGCTCAATAGAGAGCTTAAACCACTACACAGAGGAAAAGGTATTTCAAATAGTTTATGAGAACTACTTCACAAAGCTAAAGTAGCATTAACTACTTCGTTTTCTGCATAATAGAATATGCATTTTAGAAATGGTTTGATTTGTGAAACAAAAAGAGGCAAATAAAGTGATGAAATGTGGGAAATATGATCAAACTCACCCATAGAAAACTTTTGACTTGTAACTATAACTTCAATATTGCAAACTGCAAAACTAAAATTTCAGATGAAATTTTTTAGTAAAGAATAAACATAAAAAAGGGCAGTAGAGATTCAAGCCTGAGAATGATCTCGAAGAGTATCTGTATATTTACACCTAAACAAGCTTAAGAACCGGTACAAAAACTAATCACAAACCCATATACAGTTTCTGATTCATACAACATTGAATAATCATATCTTAAATCCAAAAGGTAGTCTACAATTTGTACAAGAATGACCGGATGGAGACGTACTCGAGAAATTCTAGCAAATCCACAAACTACTAAACATTATTCTTTTGATACATTTTTTAAAATATACTAACTACTGAACATCAAAACCAGGTCTATACATTTTTTACAATATACAAACTACTGAAAATCAAAACCAATACCTCATTTCCAGCGATTTCCAAGTTCATGGCTTTTTATGATGGAACTTGGACAAGAAGAGCCTTCTCCCTCACTTAAACTATCTAGAGAGTAGACATCCCACCCACCTTCTCCCCAGTGGGTAGAATAAACTTCCGGGATGTGTGCAACTTTCCAATACTCAACACTTTGTGCATTCCTTAAAAACTTTTCCGGCATATCAAAAAATTCAAGCACCTTCAGACTGGAAAGGTGTTCAATCCCTGATGGTACCTTCTGCTTAGCTTTTCGACACAAGGCATTGTTCCCATCTCCACATTTACATACCTAAGCTCCTTATATTCATCAAGACCTAAATGCTTTAGCTTCTTAAATCCTCCTGCCCGAAAGCCTAATGCATCTCCTTCAAAAACCTGACACAGTTCAAGATGTACTAGATTGAGTAAACTTTGAAGGAAGATAAATGGATCATCACTTAACTTGCTCCATTTTAAGTACAATATGACCAGGCTATGGAGAGATGGTATCCAATGAGGTAGACTCTCCAATCGTCGTCTCAAGTCAAGCCGCTGAAGCAGTAGAGGAGGAGATGAAAGGTGATGCAGATCAACAATCTCATCCTCTTCAACCGAAGTTATGGACAATGCACAGAGTTTGGTCAGGCTTTCAAGGGAGGAGCAAAGAGCTCTCCCGTCTTTTTTCCTCAGTTTTATTATTCCCAACCGCCTCCATAATAAAAGCACAATGTCAGATGACAGAAACAGCGTGCTTATTGAACAATACTCAAATCAATCCTTCAGAGAATATTTCTAATAAGAGGAGTGAATTCCATATATGTAAAATATGTTATTATTTATTCGTAATATTATATCTCCAAAATACTAAAATATTGATCTGTTATTATAACAGGCCTCACCTACGTAATTCAAAAGATATATAATATGAGTCATATGACAAACAGGAGCTCATTATTTACTCAGAATTAGGATCAACCAATATATAATCATTAGTTGATAAATGTGAACATTCTATATTCTAACGGAGAATCTTAAACGTCTAATTTCATCTTAGTCCGATTCTATATAATATCTATTAATATATAATATCTCTATCTATGTCTCCACATTTACAATTCGGATATAAGCTGCACTATTCATTATAGATATAAAGATCATATTAATAATCTAATTAAATAAATAGCCAATTTCATTTAGCAATTATGAACTATTTTAGATTATTATTCTTAAACCAAAATCTTCTTGTATATAACAGTTATATATTTAATTTTTAAGATTACATTAAAAAAATATCATGATAATAAAATTGCACAATTAAAAGCAAATATAAGCAAATATCAAGAAAATGTAACTTTATTTATTAATCAACAAGTTATATATCCGACTACATGCTTCAGCATAAATCCCAACATAGACATCCCACCCTTCTCTCTTGTAGGTAGAATAAACTTCAGGGATGTGTGCAACTTTCCAATACTCAACATTTTGTGCATTTCTTAAAAACTTTTCTGGCATATCGAAAAATTCAAGCACCTGTAGATTGGAAAGGTATTCAATCCCTGATGGTACCTTCTCCAACAAGTGACACCGTTGGATGCTTAGCTTTTCAACACAAGGCATCGCTCCCATCTCCACATTTACATATCTAAGCTCCTTAAACTCATCAAGACCTAAATGCTTAAGCTTCTTAAATCCTCCTGCCTTAAAGCATAATGCATCTCCTTCAAAAACCTGACATAGTTCAAGATGTGCTAAATTAGGCAAATCTTGAAGGACGATAATTGGATCATCACATAACTTACTCCATTTTAAGCACAATATGACCAGGCTGTGGAGAGATGGTATCCAATGAGGTAGACTCTCCAATCGTCCACTCAAGTATAGCCGCTGAAGCAGTAGAGGAGGAGATGAAAAGTGATGTAGATCAACAATCTCATCCTCTTCAACTGAAGTTATGGACAATGCACAGAGTTTGGTCAGGCTTTCAAGGGAGGAGCAAAGAGCTTTCCCATCTTCTTTCCTCAATTTTATAATTCCCAACCTCCTCAACAGTTGTAGTTTCCCTAGCTCTATGATATTGTCTTGGTTTACCTCTATGAAACAGAGCTTTTGCAGGGATTTCAGTGCACCAATTTTCGCAGGGACTTTAAATCCATATTTGGAGTGAAAATGCCCATAAGATACAAATTTTTAACGATACACCAGGAGATGGCGTAGTTTTTGGAGCTTTATAATCTCCACAGGAAGTTCACTGACATAACAGTGCTTAAGATCTAAAGTCTCCAGGTTCTGAAGCTTCACTATGAGGCTAGGAATGACTTTGACCTTGGAATTCCTCAAGCTGAGATACTTCAAAAAGTAGAGACTGACAACTTCAACTGGGAATTTACATAGGGGAACATTTCGCATATCCAACACATTAAGCAGCCTAAACCCTCTAGGAAACAATGCATTTATCGATGGCATTTCAACCACCCCAAACATAAACAGAGATCGTAGTTGGGAAACAGACCTGTCTTTCTCTACATTTTGCAGCGTGTTATGTATTGATAGCCGTCGAATTTTATCAGGCCATGGTAGGGTATGCTCTTTCACTACCATAGCAAAATTCGGATCTCTTGATTTCGAAATGATGATCTCACGCAAAAGGTCATGGATTCTAAAATTCTTGACTCTTCCATCGCATCTTGTCGCGGCTGCTTGCAACATGCTTCTGTTTAGGAGTTCAGTAAGGTAGTCTTCTGCAACATCTTCCAGGGTCTTTCCTTCCTTAGCTTCAATGAATCCCTCCGCTATCCAAAGTCGAATCAATCTCATATGCTCAATCAGTTCATCCTCAGGGAAGATGCTCAGGTACAAGAAGCATGACTTCAGATAGTAAGGCAAATCATTAAAACTCAGAGAAAGTACTTTCTTCAGGTCCTTCAACTTATCATTGCCATCGATTTCAGCTCCAAGACTACGGCCAACCATATCCCACTCATCAATCCGGCGCTTGTCTTTTGTAGCCAAAACACCGCTGATCGCCACAATTGCTAGAGGCAATCCCTCACACTTTCTTAAAATATTTTCACATATTTCCTCCAAATGAGCAGGACAAGAGTTCCCTTGGAAAGTCTTTCTAGAGAGTAGCTTCCAAGACTCCAATAGAGGCAAAGGCTCCAAATTATATACCTTACCATCAGATTCCAAGCTAGTTGTAGAAGCTACTTCAGAATTCCGAGTAGTGAGCAGTACTCGGCTGCCAGAATTATTATTAGGCAAAGCATATTTAAGAGCATCCCACTCATATAAGTGCCACACATCATCCAAAACGATCAAGTACCTTCTCTTCTGCAGCAACTCCTTGATTAGCTTCTTCAGCTGATAGTTGTTCATGCTGTCCACCCCATCTGGCACCGGCCTGCGCATTTCTCCAAACAGTTGGCGAACCAAATCTTTAAGAAGCTCACCAAGTCTGAAAGACTGAGAGACTGTGATCCAAGCAGATATCTTGAAGTGTTTCTTCACTTCTGCCGTATTGCAAACTTGCTTTGCCAATGTAGTCTTCCCCATTCCTCCCATTGCAGCAACCGAAACGACTTCTCGCCCAGAACCCCCCTTCACAAGCCACTCAACAAGCTGCCTTTTGGGTTCATCTATGCCCACTATATCAGTTCTCTCCAAAAGCAAAGCTTCCCCACTATGACAGCCCCACGTCTTCCCTGAATTCTGGTCTGCAGCATTGTTCACCTTACGACGAAGCCTCTTATGAGCTTCACAGACTTTTCTAATCCTCAAGTTAATCGCTTGTAACTCGGAAGCAATTCGGTATCGAGCTTTCGTGTTCTTGATACAGCAAGAGAAACGGTGGATGGAGCCATACAACCCTTCTCCATGATGGTGATGAGCTTGGAGAAGTGTGAACTCATCAAGAGCATCCTCAGTGTCATGAGCTATGTCTCTGACTTGCTTAACCCAAACTTTGAGTTCTTCATCATTGTCTTCCAACGCATCCGCAACCTTCAAGAAAGCCCTGGTTCTCTCTAGCTCTCCCCTGAGATAAATGACTTCCTCTCTCACTCCTCTCAAGAGTTGAAGATCATTCTCAAAGAGGGGTGCTAGTTTGTCAAGTAAGAACTTCACTGCAATCTCAGCCATTTTCTGGCTACATTGTTTAGTAAGCCTTTTTGGGGTTTGACATTATGGGGATATATATGTGTTTATCCCAAACTTACAATTGAATTGAAGAACTGGGGCTATATGTAATTGAGGGAAGGCTTTAAATATTCATAACGAGGCTGTGTTGCCTACTGGGTCAACTAAGGAAGTTGTGGTAAGTGATACAGCGATGTTAACTTCTTATGACTTTGCCTCTCAAGAACCAATCAGAAAATTGTGTTTTTTTTTGTCTCGAAAGTATATTGAATGACGATATGATAATGTTACATCACAACCATTCCTAGGAAGTTTAATTAGGAAAGGAACAAGGGATTTCCGTGAATATTCAATTTAGCAATTTTCGCTTACGCAAGGGAATTTTTTTTTTTAGCAACTACAAAAACTCCAAAAAAAAAAAGTGGTGAAAATTTTCGAGAAATATCGACCAATATTATAAATATTAATTATGCATTATGTTGGTGCATTTTGTCGTCCAAGCGCCAACTACTTGCACCATCCACTCTGTACTTGTTTTTTCACTGTTAATATCGAGGTGGGACCAATAGTTGCACTAAGTAAAGCACGATGGTCCGACCGTGCAAACTAAAATAGTGTCACCATTATGGTGCCTGTCAAACTCTCTTCCAATGCTGCCAAAGTGGCATAAATAAAGGGAGAGAAAAAAAAAAGTATCAGAGAGAAATAGACCCAGCAAGATTTAGGATTTTAAGGATTTTTGGAGTTGAGATGTGGGCTTATCCATTCTATGAAAGAAATGCTTATATATCGAGGATTGGTGATCCCCAATCCCCATAGACACGGGACAGTCAACACATGTCCTTGCATATTGGTGCCAATGGGGGAATTGTTAGGAAATCATTAGGAAACGATTGGTGCACGTGATTGTGACTTTGCTGACATAAGTTGTTTGAAATTTGTTCAGGAGCGTAAATTATCTTTTGCTCTGTTCGGAAATGTATGAAAACGCCAAATAAATTCGAATTATTTTCTTTTAATTACGCTCGGTAGGGAACACCCAAAAGTACCATTTCGATTATCATTGCTTGCTTATAATTGAGCTCGGTGCTAAGCCAATCATAATTGCTTATTTTTAATTAGGCTGGGCTGAGGAACAGCCGGAGGCTCGAGCCATTTATAATTGTTTGTTTCATTGTAATTGGGATTGACTCGAACACATCTGAAAGTGCCGAGCCGATCACAATTATTTTGCTTATAGTTCATATTTGATATGTATCCTCGTCTTTAGTTGAGTTTTATAGACTTTTTCAAACTCAATGACTTTCAGCATGACTTGCTTAGTACCCTCCGTAGTTTCAACTCAGGGTCTCCAAATAGTAACTCGTCCTCCATAGGCCATTCCTTGGGTTTTCAAGGTCTCTTTCTAGACTCGTGGTCTCTTGTCAATAACCTAGTATTTCCCCTTCTTGTTATAAATCAGATCAAATGACAATATATTGGAAATACTATTTTCAAATCAAACTATTGGAAATGAGAAGGAAAATATTGAGTTGGAAACTAAAAAAAAAAAAAAAAAATTAACCTGTCATGACTTTCAGTTGGAAATTCAAATTATTGAGTTTTAAGATATTAAAAAAAAAAAAAAGTGTCTAGATTTTGAATAAAGACAGAGTATTTTTAAAACACTCAAATAGAATAATTCCCACACAGATTTGTGACTACCTGATAAACACAGATAGGATTAGAAACATAAATAAATCCATGCACGAGACTAAGTCCAAAAATTGTTTAATTAATCTTAAAAGACCCAAGCAAATTCAGATAGCATAAATTTTTAAATAAAACATCACCAAATACTTGAACCAAACTTAGGATCTCCACCAACTAATATGCCTGAGAACCATCCAAATCACATTGCATGTCTCCTCCAAGGAGAAGGAAGGGGTGAGCAAGAAGATTGGCCAATTATAAAAAATCTGATTACATATAATTACTAAACACGTTTCTCAATTCTGCGTGGTCATTTGTAGTTTAGGAAACATCCCATAATAATCGCTTATGTCTTCAAATCGTTCTTATCCCCAACGGCCCAAATAATATCGAATCACTTTTCCTATCTAACCAAAAAAGAGAATTTGACGCAAATTTTAAATCTGATGTCTATTCTCAATTTGTTTCAAATATACAAGACTATTCACAATAGAGAAAATATCAAAAAAAAAAAATAATAATAAAAAAAACCATGATGTTATCATTTTTGCAACCAAAAAAAAAAAAAAAAAAATTCCTACACTGTTTTATTAATATCGAATAATCGGATCAATATAATCAAAATTAGAGATTAAAAATATTGAAGAAGATGTTTGTACCTTTAAACTGTATATATCCACATAAATAGTCAAATTGCTAACAATCCAAACCAATAAATGGTACGTAACCTTTAAAGAATTCAACAATGACAAACTTTCAAACACGTAAAAATTATTCCTTGATTTATATTATCTAATTTTGAAGGGTTTCTTTTTCTAATGAATAGTACACGAAAAAAGAAGAAACATCATAGAAAAACTCAAGCATCCCAACTAAGTTAGCACTTAAGGGATCCTAATTAAGTTGGCACCTAAGAAATCACCCACTACGCTCTCAAAACTCTAACCCAAAATTTTATTAAAAAGAATAAAAAATACAAAGTTCAAAAGGAAAAACAACCTATGAAAGGGAAAACAAAATGACTATTGCGATAATCCTTGTTAAAACCTAATTGGAAACAATCCAGTAACAAAAAACTTAACTAGGAAAAAGAGTACTCACTAAAATGATAGCAAGAAAGATTAATCATATCCCTATAGATAATTCTAGAAACAAAGACAGGAGCATAATGCCACTACCAGTCTTGAGAAAAATATCTCCGCTGCACTATTACCCTCTAGAAAAATATGGGAAAACTTGACATTCATAGACGACATTTGGAAAAGACAAAGCTGCCATCTAGCACGAAATCTGATTTATAAAGTAAAACATTTTTCTTCAATAATTTAAAACTCCAATTCTAACTATATATGAGAAGTATATGAGAATCTAATGAGATTTAATCGAAAAATACGAAATAGAATGCTTTGTTGAGGCATGGGCTTGAAAAAAAAACCTCTCTCGACATTTACCTTTTTTTTTAAAGCAAGGTTTATGATGTTATCTAGCGTAATTACACGTAACTGGTTGCCTACTTAATAATTCCAAAGAGACCATCCACTCTCAGAGAGTATATCACTCTTATATTCAATCAATATTTTATACAAAACAACAAAATAATTCTCTCAACTTTTCACGGACTCGCTAATTTATATCATGTTTAACATTTCTTTTTTCCTCTTTTGATAAAGATACGTTTAACCTTGGAACCGTAAAAGAATACATTTATAACAGGAACAACTACAAAGGATCATATAACATCACAAGGTAGAATTCTTTTCTTTTCTCTTCTTTTGTTTCTTTTTTTTCCTTTTTTTTTTCAATCAGAACAAAGTAGGAGTCTTTGAATAAGAAATTAATTTGTTTTGTTTCCCATTTCTATAAAGGAAAAAACATCCTAGGGAAGACCCGCAAGAACAAAATTACAGGTTAGCCGGTACCCTGCTGACAAAGGAGCAAGGTCATGATTTCTACCTTTCCTTTTTTTTTTCACTAATGCAAATTCTTGGCAACTAGACTCATCAAAAGTATAATCGAAGACAAAATTAATCTTGCAAACGAAATTATTTTCATCTAAAATAGACAAATTATTCACGCATGCCCATCTTTTTTCCTTTGTTACCCTTTTTTCCTTTCTGTCCCGAGGCTTTTGCGGGCCCTTTACCTTTCTGAAACTTACCATTCTTACCCTTTTTCGAATTTCCTTTCACTGCCTTATTTGCTCTCAAGTCCTTTTTCATCCGCCGATCAACAAGAACTTTACCTTTACCAACCTTAACTTGAACTCCTTTCTTTGCAACTACGTATTCCTTTTTAGGCCTCTTTGGCACTGCCTTCATATATAGTTGTTCGATTTGCTTCCTTTTTGAACGATCAGAAATGTCTGCCTGGTCTGATATTATGTTGGCCTTTTTCCGAACCTTCTCAAGCTTCTTCAAGGCAACTCGCTTCTTTCGGGCCTTGGCCTCCGCCACTTTCTTCGCTGGCCGGGCATCTATTTCTTTAAATTGTGCCCTCATAGCGGCAACCTCTTCTTTGGTCACAGGCTTAATCGGTTGATGGTGCCTCCTTTCCTCCTCCAAAAACCAATTGGGCAAACCCTTATCATCAAACATGTACTTGTTATAGGCATCATCGAGCATTTGCTCCCTCTGCTTTTTCCTAAGCATTTTCTTTGCACAAGCTAGTATCTCAGCTTTTGTGTCAACATCCTCATCCTCCGATTCATCTGAAGATGAGTCACCACTTGAATCTGTTCCTGGAGCAGGGACTATCTCGAAATCATCTTCTTTTTTCAAAGCTTGATGTTGAGGGCAATTGGATGCAACAGCACGGTTTTCTGTCTTTTCCTTGTCGTTTTCAGGCAAAGGAAGTTTCTTCTCTCGCCTGGATGCCTGCATTTCATCTTCACTGTCAGACTTCTCCAAGTCTCCCTCATCTACTGCTTCAGCGAAGATATCCTGGCTAAACCACTTGTTTGTAATCTCTTCTTGTGTTGGCCCTTCGCCATCATCAAGTGGTACCACGAGAGGATTCCCTTCCTGATCACCAGGGTCTTTGTCTGAATCATAATCAGACTGGATATTTTGATCACCATCATCACCGCCCTGCACAGCCAAAAATAGAGCCGGAGTTACAAACAACACACAGAGAACTAGCTATATGACCAAATTCACACTTTGACAAGAATAAATAAGAAATTAAAGGTGATGACTCGTGTAGTCATGGCATAAATGTGTTGATCTACACCAACACAATCACAAGAGCTTCATACCTCCAGAATGTCTTCAGAATGCAGTCGTTTTGCACGCTTCCGCTGCTTAGTACTGCCCTCCTTTTTGGCCATGTACCGTTCATACGCCTGATCAAGAAACTCTTCCATTTTTTCATCATATCTGTAATCAGAACACAATATAGTTAGACAATATCAACCAACATCAGGCTCAGCCAGATAAGAGACAGGAGAAAAAACCTTCTACGTTCTTCATCAGAATCTACATCACTGGATGAATCCTGCTGGGTCTCCTCATGTATTTCTTCACTTTCATCATCACCGATGTCACCATTCTCATCCTCATATTCTGTCGAATCTACTGCTACAAGATCTTTCTTACCCTGAACAAAGGACAGTTATAAAAGACCAAATCTAAATAATAATAATAATAATAATAATAATGACAACATTACCTTTTCTAGTATATTCAACCTTAATTCTTAGTAAAATTTTAACATCAAAAGAACCCAGAAAATACAGTAAAATCTTGGGAGGAAAGGAACTTTACTGTTATGAAAGATAAAGTACCAAAACTTAACGCACTAACATTTACATATTTCTGCCAAAATCTAAGAAGGTCTCAGGTTCACATAACAATTAACCAACAATGCAGAAAATTCCAAAATTTAATAAAGAAGTCATTGGGAGTTAATAACATGTTTAATATAAATTAGATACACGCTCACTTTTCCAATCAACTAATAATAAGTGAGGGCTTATCTGATTACTAATTATATGATATTGTACCATTATCCGATCTCTAACTAATAATAAAGGACCAGCAAGGGCTTTCCAAAGACATTTCTAGGCACTGACGTGTTTTCCTTGTATGAGGCGAAGCGTAATCCTCGGATTAAATAATAAAACAGTAAAAGTGAAAATTTATAGCAACTTCATCATCACAGATCCATAGTGATTTAAAGAAAAGATCACAACTTAAACATGAAACTTAGAGTTTGACAAAATATAAAGACAGAACTTAAATATAAGGTTTAGTAATATAGGGTCACATATTAGAGACCAAAATTAGAAGCCTAGACTAATAACTGAGAATGGGGTTTCATAAGTCGGGGGCATTTTTTTTAACTTCTTTTCTAAATGTTTTGTGACTGAATATTTTGTATTATATTAATAAATTCTGATACAATACAGAGACCTTTAAAAGGAACAAATTTAACCTAATTAAATCCTAAAAACTAGGAATTTATATGACTATAATTAATAATAAAAAGGTCAATTACTGCTATTACAATAAGAATAAATACTGAGTCTGAAGTTATTCCCTAATAAATCCAGATTACTTAGGAAAGAATGAGGAAATATTTTTTACTGCAATAAACCTCAGATTCCTCAACATTTTCTTTTAAGGCCCTTTTTTGCTTGTTTTCCACAACCCAAGCCATAAGCTATTAAAAGTGATTTAAACCCATTTATAAAAAAAAAAAGCTCAGCCAACCAATTTAAATCAGATTGTCTGAGGTATACGCCTCGAGACATATGCCTCAAAAGCGTGCGACTCAGATGCGGACCATCCGAAGTATATGCCTTTATACCCCCATTGACTGCCTCGCACAATTTTTGAGAACTATGAGGGCCACACTTATATCCATAAAGAATCAAGTTGAGAGAATGAGCTTGTGCAATGAATAATAACAGATGCCAAAATATACAACATGAACTAGAGATTTCAAATCCCTCTCCTGCTAAAGAGTGGGACCAAGAACTTAGTCTGCATAAGCATACCTTGATGGCAGAGAGGGAAAACAACTCATGGTCAATGTAGCCATCATCCAGTGCATCAATTTGCATCCCATTTGCCTTTCGTGCCTTGTCCTACAATGGAAAGGCAAGTAGCAACCAATCATGGATCTCTTAATTGAAAATGATAACACAGATGTTTCCATTCCAGGATATTGTGTAAGTCGTGTGCAGATGTGCAAGAGATGTATACATAAGTGTAAGTTTGTGTCCGTGTGTGTGTGTGTGTGTAAATGCACCAAACCTTAGCTCGTCTCTTTGCAAGAAGCTTTTTCTTGCGTTTCTGCTTGCGATCCAAAGCGTGTGTCAGCTCCTCCATCGCATTGAGTATTTTATCATCTTCATCCTCCTCATTTTCATTTTCAACAGCTCTAGCAGCAGAAGCTCCAGTCTTCTCTGAGGGAGACAAGGCCTTTCTTATCTGCATCCGCCACCTATAAAACCAAAAATGGAAACTTAGTGCGCAATGTAAAGCGATTTAATCCTCCAATAACAAGAAACTCGAGTACAACTACACAGAGACGCACAGGCTGCAGTTGTTGCTGATGCAATGGGATAGACCAAATAATTTAGATGAAACTAAACAAAATTATCGGTAACTAACAAAACAGTTTAACCTGCTAAAGTATCAAAGGAATCTATTTAAAATTAATTCCGGATTTAAATATAAGCATTAGCCAAGCCCAAAACAGAGGTCCTAATGATTAGTATACCAAAATATTATCCAGGAATGTGAAACCTATCGGTTCAATGAAAACCTTTCAAAGTTACTAAACAAGAGGTGTATTCCATCACAATAACGCAAAAAAAAAAGAAAAAAGCAACAACAATAAAAACATGCATACCAAATGTATAATTTGTGAAGAAAATTCAAATAACATATAGACAACAAAACAAAAAAGAAAAGAAAATAAATTGAAAAAAATAAAAAAGTCTAAGAAAGGAAAGAGACTGCAAATCTTACTTCAAAAGGTGCTTAAAATCTTGTTTCCCCAGGACACGCAGATCATCACAGAGAATTTTAACCTGCCAATTATAGAATTTAATGGCCTTGAACCTTAAGCTCTCCGAGAGTACTAAAAACTTCCGAAAAACAAAGCAACAACAAAAAGAAAAGAATATACCTCTTCTGTGGTTAAATCATGATCCTGAATGGGCAAAGAAGCCTCATCACTAAAGTTTATGGAAGTAACAGAACCAAGGATCTCAAGAGGAATGTCAGACCAAATAAAATCTGCAGCCGTTGACACTTTTCTCAAAGTTGTGTTTCCATCTTCATATCTGCCATACAACCCTAATCAGAAACAAACATGACATATATGATATATCTCCACCTTTATCAACAAACCATCTTCTACAAGAAGACAACTGCACAATTTATACTGAAAGTTATGCCATATTGTTCATAAAGCTGTATGAAGAAATAAACAAACCAAACGAAATTAGAATGTGCAGAGAAAGTTTACCCATCACGGTGTCTCTTTTGCTTAGTTCCTCTAAGTACATCTACCACCTATGATAACGATTTATAAGCATAAGAAATTATTTGTATAAAAAAATTCGTAATTATCAAAAAGATGGTAATAATACTTCAGACAAACATTTAGAATAACAGTACCTACTCATTAGGTTGTCACTTCTAACTAGACTATTAGAGTTACCTTTTTCTGGGGTTCTATAGATCCCTGAAATAGATGCTTCACATCAAGAATACGTGGATCAATCTTTGCAGGAGCCTTATATCTAAAAGCAAGAACATACGTCTCTGCAGATGAGGAACGACTAGCAGCTGGTTTATGCACCTCAACCTTCTCAAATAACTGCAAGCATTACCAATATTAGATGACAGCCACATCCAAAGAAAAATAATCAACATATTCTGATGAAAGAAAAAGGATAACACACCCTTGAAAGGCAATACTTGACAGACTCGTAGTCCTGAGACCGGAAGACCTGATACAGAACAACAACAAGCACTCAGTATTCTGGACACAAAAAGTACAACCTCCATACAAAAGTCAAATAGAGACGATCCATAAAAAACAACAAAAAGCAAATGTTAATGGGTTTTTTGTTCTAATTCCCCTAAAATAAATAGGTTTGGCTAACAACAATTCTCAAAATATCTGCTCACTGGATAGTAAGATGGAGGAAAGGATAGACTTATAACTTGAATTAACACCCATAAAGAAACACAAAATCCTCTCTAAAATCAGGATTTAAACTTTAAAGAATGGTGGAAACTGTTTATATTAGATACGAAACCACTACAAGTCTCTAACATAAACTAATTTAAGTACATAATAAGTTCACTTACTTCAGAATTTTATTTCTGATTAACTACCACAAGAAAGAGTATATATCTCAATGCTAAACCAAAAATTGTTATAGCACATCAAATTAGCGCAATCCTACTTAATATCTACTACCAAATTCAAATAAATCAACAAAGAAAACAAAAGAATATCCATACTTTTGTAACAAATGTGCCTTTAGGAGCCAGGAGTTCGGTAGCCAACTTCACTGAATCAATAACCAAGGCGTTCTGGCTGGTGGCCTCTTGAGCCCATGCACCACCAACGTTTGGGGAACCATCGTGCAGGACCAGATCGAAGGCCGTACAACCCTTCTCGCTCATTAGCCGCTTGACCTTGGCCTTACATTCAGCCTTGGTGATGTCCTGCTGGATTGCAATGGCGCCACGAATGGGGGCAGTCGGAACCAAATCGATACCAACAACAAGGCTGCCAACGGGTACACGCTGCACGGCAACCTGCATCCAACCGCCGGGAGCAGCACAGAGGTCAAGCACAGCATGGGCGGAGCGGAGGAAGCTGTACTTGGCGTCCAGCTGAACCAGCTTCCACGAGGCTCGAGAACGGTAGCCATGTTCTTTGGCTAAGTGGTAGAACTTATCCAAACGATGCTTTCCTTTAACCTTACCCATGGCTCTAGCTGCAGCTTGTTCTAAATTAGGGTTTTAATGGCTATTCTGAACTAGGGTTGGGATGCTTTCCTTCCTTTCCTTGGTGGCTTGATCAGTTCTATCTAGTATCTACAATCTACACAACAAGAAAAATAAGCTCTAGACTTACGCTGAATTTCACAAACCAAAATTGATACGTGCCCAACATAAATGATAATGGCTATGTAACACAGACACTGGCACAAAAATTCGAACCAAAAGACGAATTATGGCATTCAATCATGGAAATCATTCAATACGGGACAACCAAAACCATCAACAGAATATAAATCTCCAAAACAAATTATAAAACTATGGGGATACTTTGTATTCGCTGCATCTAAACATTTAGTTTCAAAATCAATTATTTGATGTAATGAAAATCCTAAACTCCGTTCCTTCAATTTCTTACAGAAACAAAAAACCTATTTACATAAACTCTAAATCCCTTAAGAGAGTGTGCAGGAAATTGGATTTTCTCTCTTCTTTTTTTGTTGGTTTACGATAACGAAACCCATCTAGTGTGGTTCCTTTTAAAACAGGTTTGACATGAGAGCAAAACAATATAAACACAACACATAATGCTCAAGATTAATAAGAATAGTTCTTAAATCCCAACAGTATTGACTTTCACAGATAGCATGAAAACTCGCATCAACTGATTTTTGTTGTTTCTTTGCAGCTAAATAAGACATTGCAACATTCTTCTAAAACAGCAAAATCAGAAGTGATTCTGTCAGTCAACTCAACTCAAATCAAAAGCACAGCAAACAGTGTCTACCTGTAGAATTAGAAACAATAAAGTAAAAACAAACCCAGTTCAAACATTTTGTCGAACAACTTCTGAGCAGTACCCAGCAAACCAATTCCCCGGTAGATCAAAATATAATCAAATAGAAACAAAACAACTAGAAATTGTTTTGACTTATTTTCAATTACTTTTTGTGGCTCTAAACCAATTATTTTACTCGTCAATTACTTGTTAAAAATAAAAATAAAAAGAAAAAAAGAAAACACTAACTGATTATGTGAGGAAGAGGAATGAGGCAGTGACTTGCTGGTGTGTCCTGGTAATTTGGGAAATTTGGGATTATCTTGAAGTTGGGGCATCATTTTACCACCCAAATCCAATTTAGGGTTTTGAAAGGGTTTTGGTTCCCGCAATGCAATGAACATTTCGTTGATTCTAGCCTAACGCAACTTATTTAACTTGGGCCTACCATAATAATGGTCATTGGGCCTAGATAATTACGGAGAATTTGATAAATACGCAATTTTTATAACTTGTTTACTTAAATACCCGTAATTACTTGTTTTTTTATGACCTTTTTAGAGTAAAAAGTCTATTTGTCGTCAACTTAAACAACACAAAAATAAAGGCCTTTTTGAGGCCCAATTTAAGTAAATATCCCTTTGTCAAATATTATAGCAAAATATTCAGTATATATATTTTTATATCAAGTGTAAAATTTTATATACCAAGTATAAAAAATTATATATCCAGTACATTTCAGTATAGTAACTGAAATTGGTAGATAAGAATATCTACCTAGTGTAAAAATACGTATACTTAGACATTTAGCTATAAAATTTAAAAAGCGGATATTTACGTAATCAAATTTAAAATATTGGTTATCTACCTAAATTTTTCTGAAAAAATAAACCATCGGTCTAGATTTAAAATCTTTTACCATGAACATACAAGTAAACTATGGGCTTACATTTTTTTAAGGTACTAATGGTCTACATTTACACTAATATAAAATCTAAAGTACTATCAATTTAATTTGGGTTTCTATCACTTTACATATAAAATACCAAAAGAATTATAAAAATACAGAACATAGTTTTTTTTTTCAAATTTTCATACGGTTTTTATTAGAAAAATATCACTTTTTAAAAAATATTTAGAAAAATACCATTTTTTAAAAATAGTTACTGTTACCGATTTCTGGAAACTTGTTACTAATTACTAGTTACCAGTTATAAATACCTTTAGCTATTAGTTACTAGTTCCAGAAACTAATTACTATTTTAAAAAATGGTATTTTTCTAAATAATTTTAAAAAAATAATATTTATCTAATAAAAATTATACCGCACCTTAAAAAAAACGAAAATCACCGTATTTTTCAATTTTTTTAAAAAATTACCGTATAATGTCTAATTTTGGAGGAAATTAGGTGTCGCACGGCATTATTTTGCTTTTCGACAAAATACGACGGAAGTTTTAGTTTTGAAAAATACGGAGTTCATGTTACTTTATAAGGTCTATTGCCAATTTTTCAAATGAAAAACAAAAAACTCTATTCAAAGAATTCACAAACGAACTCATGTGAGCTGACACGTACTTTTATATTTTTCAATTCTTATTTTCTTTTATTTTAAATTACTTTGAAATTAGCTTTTTTTAATCACTTTTATTCTTTTTCCTTTTACTTTTTTATGTCAAATTTTTGTTTGGGTTAATGGCACAAATGATCTCTCAACTATCACACTTGTGGTTTTAGCGAAACAAAAAAACAATTTTGACACTTGTGGCAATTTGATCCTTAAAATTTTAATTATAGCACAAATGGTCCTTGAACTTTCTTATTTTTAGCAATCTGGTTCCTAGATTGTTTAAGTTGCAACTTATTATTTAATTTTTGACCAAACACACATGTAAAAAGCACATGGTGGCATTTGAAGGAGTATACGAGTGCAATTTACTACATAAGAGGAAAGCATAGTTGGTTTTTCTCGTGGAAACTTCCCTTTCTCCAAGAAGAGTAGAACATATTAGAAGCAAATTAGGATTTTATGGCTGTTTTATGGTTGATAATGAAGAAGCGGGTGATGGCTTGGCACTTTAATGGAAGGAAGAAATTGATATTTCAGTTCTTTCTTTTTCAAAGCACCATATAGATTCAGTTGTCAAGTGCACCGATAGTGAAGGGTGGAGTTTACGGTATTTAATGGTAGTCTGAAAGCAGCCTAAGAATATCATTCTTGGACTCTTCTTCAAAGGCTAAAAGGTTTGAGTTATTTACCTTGTTTGTGTAGAGGAGACTTTAATGAAAATGTTGAAAGATAAAGAAAAGCAAGGTGGGAATTTTAGTAGTTTCTATGCTTTGGCTCTCAATTTCGCGCATCTATTGACAACTGCGGTCTTAAAGACATGGGTTCATTAGTGAAGCTTTCACTTGGAATAATAGACAAGAAGGTGAGAAATTCATTTAAGAAAGACTACGCTATTCTTTGTGTTCTATGGAATGGAGGACTCATTTTTCAGAAGCAGTGGTGGAGCATCTTGAATATGAAGAATCTGATCATAGATCTCTATGGATTGAACATGAAGAAGTCAAACCTATGTTTATAGAGGGCATAGGAGTTATTCACCTCGTTTTCATTTTGAGAAAATGTGGACCTTGTAGGAATATTCTAGTATAATTATTAAGGAGGCTTGGGATACTTTTAGGTGTGATGGGAAAATTGGGACAACAAAAGGATCTTTTCTTTCCAATGTTTGACAGCCTTAAAAATTTGGAGCAAAGATCGTTATAGTAATAGATTCTGGAGGCTTAATGAGCTTAGGAAAGACAAAAATGCTCTTTTTAGTAAGAATTCCAATAAAGATGATTTAGGAAGGATTCGATCTATAGAAAAAGAAATAGATGGTATTCTTCTAGATAAGAAAATTTATTGGAAGCAGCACAGTAAATTTTGTTGGATGAAGCATGGAGATAAAAATACGATGTTTTTCCATATGAAAGCAAGTCAAAGACAAAGGAAAAATAATATTAAAGTGTTTACAGGTCAAACAGGAGCTTGGAAAGAGAATATTGGGGATATTAAAAAAATAATAGAATGCTACTTCGGGAATATTTTTTCCTTCATCAATGCCAAATGATGATCAAATTGAGAACGTTTGGTGGCTGTGACAATAAGGGTTATAAATGAGATGAACTCATTTTTACTTATGGATTTCACTAAAGAAGATATTTGGAATGTTGTTTTTTAAATGCACCCAGACAAGGCTCCTGGTCCATACAGATTTTTGGCTCTATTTTACCAAAAATATTGGAGTTTGGTAGAGAATGTTATATCAGAGGCTTGTTTAGAGGTATTGAACAATGGCGAGGAAGTCAGGGAGTTAATGAAACTTATGTCTCTTTGATTCCCAAAAAGAAGAATCCAATTCGGGTGGAAGACTTTAGGCCAATTAGCCTTTATAATGTGATTTTAAAGATTATCACTAAGGCTTTGGGTAATAGATTAAAGTCGATTATTAGAGATATTATTTTCTCCACTCAATGTGTTTTCTTTCCACGAAGATTGATTATAATGTGATAATGGGTTTTGAATGTCTCCATATTATTCAAATGAGGAAGAAAAGAAGGATTGGAATCATTGTTCTAAAGCTAGATATGAGTTAAGCATACAATTGGGTAGAATAGAGGTTCTTAGACCGAATCATAGGTAGAATGGGTTTTGCAAGATCTTGTATTGATATTGTTTTATGATGTATCTCTTCGGTTAAATATTCTTTTCTGGTCAATGATGAGCTTAAGGATTGCGTTGTTCTGACAAGGGGAATTAGACAAGGATGTTCTTTGTCTCCCTATTTGTTTCTGCTTCATACGGAAGGTCTTTCCTCTATGATACTGATGCTGGAAAATTCCAAAAATGATTTTGAAAAACAATTTCACTGAAAATGATTACTCCAATTATGTAAACAAATCAAGAACGCATCTAAATTTGGTATTTTAATTTTTTTTTGAAACTTTACAAAACTAAACATAGGATTATTGATCTAACATAAACCAATTCATGGATCTTGGTTTAGATAAAATCTGAAAATACTTCACAACTATTGAGCCTTCCTGTCTATTCTCTAGAGCACGTAGAATTATCCGATGTGTAGGTACTTTCTTGGTTCCCAACGAGAGATGAGCAGAACGACCCAGAAAACGATCTTCTTTCTCCTTAACTGTACGTCTATGATCATGGGTATCTCTCTCTCAGCAGCCATGAATGAGTATGAGATTTTTTTCATTGCTGCTCAGCTCTCTCTCATTCTCTCTCTTTCTCTATGTCTCATGAAAATCACAGTTTCTGTGACTGTAAGTAGTATGTAGTATTACTAGAGAGGCTTATGAGTACTTTTTTCTTAAGTATTAGAGAGATATAAACCCTATTGGGCTCAACTGATAACTCAATTAATTATAGGCAATGTATGAACTAGATAGGGAACCTTATGGATCTAAATAGTTCAAGCTCCAATGGGCCAACTATGTACAGTCATGCTCTTAATTATGACTGGACCTTGTCCATTAATATTGGAGCATTCCACTATAGGTCCAATATTGCACTCTTAGACTAAATGTCATATATTTTCTCTGAAGTTAATTAATAGTTGAGTTAACTTAATCCATTTAGCATATACTATACTTGCAGATTCACCCTGATGCAATGATGTATTAGTGATGTGAAATTACCGTGTTACCTATCTAGTACAAATTTACCTTTAAGTTACTATTTTTCATCTAATGGATAATAATTTACTATGGTATTTGTAATTGCCTATACAAACACAGTCAAATTCATAAAATGAATACCGAGTGCCTAGTTTTTATTATCCAAGTCCTTGAAAAAATTCAAAATGAAATTATATGCATTATGTCCAAAATCATAAAGGGTGTTCTTGTCAATTCACAAATATTATCTTTCAAGATACCGGAATTCAAACCCAAAAATTAGAACTAGTCGTTTAGTAAGTCAAAAAGATAAAACTCATAAAAACAAGTCCAACAATCACTAGGATTAAGGTAATCTTCCAATAGTACTATATTAGTGAAAAACGGAATATTGAGTTACGATACTTAACCTCAAATTCTGTTTTTACGTGGTTCAGTTCAATGTATTTATAACTTTCTTATAACGTACTAGTATCTCTATCCAAAGTCAAGCACTTCGATGATTGGAGACTTTAACAAACTTATTAAAATAGACAACACTGCATTATGCATCAAAATAAAGTATTCCATCTTTATCTGCAGAGTGCGAACTTTTATTTAGACATAATAAAATAAAGAATTTAGTTTTCTGTATGAGAACACTTCACACGAACAATTCTTTATTACTCATTATTTGTCATGGAAACTTTTAAACATTCCCATAATAAAAACTATAAACATCACGTGTATATAATTAAGATATAATATAGAATGTATTAATAACAGATAGATGAATACACTTAAAACTAATAAACATTATTTAAAATGCCTAACAAAGAAGCTGTTCTAGGGCATATTTCCAACAATTGATAAGTGCTTATTTGAGCTATTATTTGATTAATTCTCTATATTTACTTCGATTGTTTTTATATTATTTCTAGGTTTTTTATGATATTTTTATGTTTTCTAGGTGTTTTGAAAGTAAATAAGTGAATAGATTTGAAATTGGTCTGAAGCATACTAAAAATCAAAACATTAAGCTGAAAGATAGCAAAAATCTAAAAAAGAGACTGAAAAGTGTTATTTTTGCAAAATCCGAAGAATTTGACAGAATGATGGTGTCGCTGTGCTAGAACTCCAATGCCGCAGCGCCAAGAATTGGGAAACTGACCTTTTTAATTTTGACCCCTCCAGTTTTGGGTAATCATTCAAGCACAAATGTACATCCTACACTATAAAAAAAACCTTTCTAACTCAGAAATAATAATTCCTAGATATATATAAACACTTAGAGGCTAAAGAGAGAGAATAAAGAGGAAAAAAAGAGTTTGGAGACCATTTTCGGTGGCTTTTCATTCTTTCTCCTTCCTTTTCCTTTGTTTATTTATTCTAGTATGGTGTTCCTATTATTTATCCTTATATGTATGCTATTCTAAGTTTCTATTTGGTTAAGGTGTGATTTCAAAGCCCTAGACATGATATTGAGTTAATTGTTCATATTTATATATATTTCAATTATTCATTCAAAGTTGTTATATTATTCTAGCTATACTTCATTGATTCATGATTTCTATTTTGTATTGCTTGGGATGGCCACTTGAATGAAACATAATAGAAATCTATTGCTAGATTAGATTGCTTGATCCGTAAGTGTCTTATTAATATTTTTATTGGTAGTAAATTATGACTTATGGTTATGATGAAGAATATACTTAAGGTTAAAGATAATCCGAGGTTGTGTGATTATTACCTAGAATCAACTTATCATTTTGTACTTAATTTATTAATTAGATTATATCTAGAAAGTTTATTCTAGGTTATTTAATTGGGAAAAGACTAGATGAAGAGCTTGTTTTGTCTAGTAATAACCTAAGGAAAGATTGAGGTAGTGTGAGATTGTGTGCTATCTACTGTTAGTAATTTTGATGAATAATTGAACATAAGATTTAGTAATTAATTTGATTGATTGTTTAATGATGGAGTATGATCCTTTGACTTATTTTATTTCATTATTTTCGTGATTTTATTTATTTTCTACTTATTAGTTTTAATTCATTATTCTAAAAAACTCATAAAAATAATAGGATTGATATAGCTTAGAAATTAAACAAATTCCTCGTGGGTTCGACCCTTCTTGCCACTATACTAAGTAATTCTAAATTTTCTAAGCCATGCTAAATTAGTGAATAGGATGAATATAATTTGAAATTTGATTGCATTGATGACTGCTGTCAAATACCTAGGGCCGAGGTGAATGGGTTGCTTTATGGGATCAAGATAGCTTATTTTGCTCCAGCCATTTCTCATCTTTATTTTTCCGATGATAGTCTTATATTTATGAGAGCGAGCTTTACCAGAGGAATGTGATTTACTTAAGAAGATCTTTAAAGCTTATGAGATGGCGTCAGGATAACTTATTAATTTTGAGAAGTCTTCTTTATCTTTTAGGCCAAACATTGCCTAAGAAATCAATAAGGAAATCCAAGTTGTTTTTAATATTGAATCGGTCTCTTACTATGAGAAAAATATGGGGCTTCCTTCATTAGTTAGTAGGAATAGAAAGGAAGTTTTGGTTCAATTAGGGATAGGGTTTAGTAGAAATTTAAGATTAGAGAGTTTATGCCATCAAGATCTAGCTACAAGTTGATTTTTCAGCCAATTTCAAAATGGCAAACTCCAGTGGACTTATGTCCAAGCGTGTTGCATACTAAACAAATAATCCAACCATTATATACAGTAAATATGTTTGGTTACTACATATATTTCTAAAGGGATACGAAGGTGGTTCCAAATTGCCAGAATCGCATTGATCATCATGTGAATCATTTCCATCATTATCCATATATCTGCAGGCAAGCTTTTACTATACTATTTAGGGGGCATGTCACATCCTACTCCTGAAGATGTGCGATGTATACCTATAAAGCAAAGCCTTATAAATATACAAGGCGTATATCTACAATCAACAAAAATAAAGAATAGTTAAACTTCAATAAATACTAATAAATCATGTATAACTCAATAATTCTATTAAGTCTCCAAATGCTAAAAATTAACTATACAAAATACATACTGTAATCTAATAAATTTATACTAATTGATCTATCCAATCTTCATGTTTTCCCAATAAAAATGAATGACTTTCCCTCTTTCACTTATGAACTCAAATACATCTCAATTATCTAGACAAGTTCTCCTTTAGTGAATCTTTTAACTGATGATCTTTAAATCCTGAGAGGGAAAAATAAAAGAGTGAGCTAAAAGTTCAGTAAGTAACTAGTAACCTTAACTAATTAGATCAAGTATATATCCTAGGTCAAATAAGATAATTTAAACCAAAATCAATTTCAGAATATAATAATTTTCAAGATAATTAAATGAGATTGTTTGGAAAGTCACTTTAACAAAAACATGAAGTAGGTTTTCACAATCTATCGTTTCATTCTCATTCGATAATCAAAAACACTTTTAAATCACTTCTCAATAGTTTTTGGTTACTATGGTCACACTTAACCCCTATGACTAGGTCCACATTTACTACATTTAACCCGTATACCTAGGTCCATATTTACTACATTTAACCCATATAACTAGGTCTACATTTGGTACGTACTATCTACATATAATCCCTATGGATTGGGTCCACATTGCATAGTCACTGAAGAGAGTTTCAAAACACATTCATAAAAAATAATAGTTCAAAAATAATTTCACTTTTCTCATTATATAATATTGTAATCATTTCTAAATAGTTTTCATGCAACAATATTCAATAACAATATCACATGCTTGATCTATATTTTTGTATAAAATAATTATTAGATAGAATCAAAATACTTTTTAGGCAAAGCGATTATTTCAATAAAATAATTTTCTTTTAATAAATGAACTTATTTGAGAAAAAGTATATTTTCACTTGAAATTATATTTTGAAAATAAAATACTTTATAAACACAAGTTTATTAGAAATAATAAGATATTTAGTTTTAGTACAACAAGTTATTAGAAAAGACTAAAAGTTTACTTACCTCATTTGCTTTGTCTATTTAACCAAAATAATCAATATAATTGTTCAATCACCTATTATCATATAAATCACATATAAATATTAAATCATTGAAATCACACTCTAATTACACTAAGAACAATTACTAGTTGCTGCCATGAACCTTCTATGGTCAACTCTAGTTTTCCCCAGTAATCTCAATTTCATATGATTCACAATAATTTTGACATATCTCTAAAAATCAACAAACTAAGGAGACAAATTCTACAAGTAATAAGGGTTCTAATAGTACCAAGAATGCAGTTATGGACTCCATTAGTGAGTCCCATAAAGGCCGAAAAGCCAATGTTAAGTTTTATTAAAAGTGTCGAAAGTTTTAGATTTTTCTAGATTCGTAGTATTGACTTCAAATGGTTATAAGTCTGTTTTTACCAAATTATATACCGTTAGAAAGCTAATTTGAAAGGCTTTCCAACTCTATCAAAATATGACCCAATTAGACTAGTAAAAGTCCCTAAAATTCTAGTCGCATCTTCTGCTACATTTTTACATCTTAGCCCAAAACTCAAAAATTCATAACTTTCTATTTAACCAATCAAATCACTCAAAAGTTGTCTTGCTTAAATTCTAATATCAATAGACTTCATCCTTTATCAGATTCATCCCCATAGTTTGTAAATCATTAATGAGCACCGTTGCACCTCACCCAAAAGTGCTAGCTTAAAGGTACTTTTGGGCTCACAGACCACCACTTAAATACCCATAATCTTCCTAGAACATACCTGATATGGGACTTTAGGTATTACAATCTTCTCCATTAAAGGCCTAGCGTCTTCGCTAAGGGGTCCACATTCACTACGATATCAGCCCGTGGCAGCTTTCCAAGGCCCACACATGTATAGACTGGGTCGGCTTTGATACTAAATGTAACATCACTGGACATCAACCAAAAGTACTAGCTAAAGGTATTTTTGGGCTCACAGACCACTACTTAAATACCCATAATCTTCCCAGAACATACCTGATGTGAGACTTAGGGCATTACACATGACATTCAACCCTAGTTGCAAAGGGATAACGAGATTATGAATACAACATCTTTGATTATATAAAAGGTAAAATGTCACTGCTCTCCAATCCCACCATCTTTCTCCTATCTTTTGGATATTTTTTCATTAGCACATAGTACTCAACCACCATTGCTAACACAATACCACACAGTACCTTATCATAGTACTTGGTGGAAAGCTCAATTTAAACTTTTATTTAAGACTGTACAGGCCACCTACATAAAATATGGGTTTCAAAGCTCCAATTAGAATCAACTAAGGGTGTGTGATGTACTCATTAGTCTTTGGACGAAAAGCCACGCTATAATAATTTTCATTACAATCGGTAGATACTTGAGATTTTTAATAAATTTAATTTCACACACATAAGCAAGTACAATTACGATTTTGTCATCTATTAATAAATTTTGGCTTAATGAAGTAGTAATCTCTTTGTAGTGTTTACAATAACATTTGGTTAGAAATTTAATAATCTTGTCAATTATAATGATGGAAGAGAGTAGGAGAAAAGATGAGAACAATCGAAGGAAAGGAAAAAGAATACTTTAGCTTGGATGGGAAAAAAAACTTATCGAGCTGCCCATTTTTGTTTTAGTAGTTATTATTTATTTAGTGACGTGTAGAAAAATCAGTAGATTGAGAGAAGAGTAGACAAAAATATCATGAGATCCAGATGGGAAAAAAAACTTATTGAGCTGCCCGTTTTTGTTTTAGTAGTTATTATTTATTTAGTGATAGTAGTTATTATTTATTTAGTGACTTGTAGAAAAATCAGTGGATGGAGGGGAAAGTGGACAAAAATATTAGGAGATCAGCTTTGTGGAAGCGATAAAATACAGCTAAAATACGAGTTGAGAAAATTTGGATAAAATGAAAAAGATAAGGCACACAAAAGATTTAATATAGTTCACCCAATTTAGGCTACATCCAGGGACAAGGCTGTGGAAAATTTCACTATGAAAAGAAGATTACAACTCACTTCTCTCTAAATACAAGGAGAGTATAAATAAACCTCTCTTTCTTGAAATAGGAGAAAATACTCTCTCTAAACAAATTAGGAGAAAACTAAAGTGGGATACTTAAGAGGAATTTCTAGACTTAAATTCTCTCTTAAGGGGAGAAGAAATATTTTGAAATGAGATGATAAATGGTTTGGAGGAGAGGGGTACTTATAGGTAAAACCTCTCTCCTATTCTCCTAATTTTTAATTCTTATATATATATATATATATATACAACAAATGTGAATGCGGCTTATCAGCCGCAATTGATAAATACAGCAAGCCATAATTGAAGAATGTGGCAAGCCGCATTCTTTGATTGTCAACATTCTCTCACTTGGAGATTTGATTTAATCATATCTTCACACTTTAATAAATCTTTCTTTTCTTCGTTTGTTATCTTCATACTGCTTACATTTCTACTAGGGTATATGAGGTTCTACACCATTGGAACTTCTCAGTATTGATTAGTTTGATTAAAATATCTGCTAGGTTGTCCTTTATGTGAATCTTCTTCATATCCACACTTTTATCTTTTATTACTTCTCAAATAAAGTGATATTGAATACTTATATGCTTCGTCCTGGAATGAAAGACTGGATTCTTCGCAATGTGCAAGGCACTCCGACTATCACAAAATAGATGAATCTTTTATTCTTTGTGCCTGAGTTCGTCCAATAACTTTTGAACCCAAATAGCCTCTTATGTAGCTACCATGTATTATGCTTCTGTTATAGGTAAAGCCATGACAGGTTGTAGCTTTGAAACTCAGCCTACTACTCCTTTTGCAAGAGTAAACACATAGCTTCTAGTAGATTTTTATTTGTCAAGATCACTCACAAAATCTGAATCAACATATCCTCTGACAGTAAATTTTGATCCTCCACAACATAATGCAACATCTGAGGTTCCTTTGATGTACCTCAGAATCCTCTTCACAATATTCCTATGCTTTTCACCAGGATTCACCATATACTGACTAACCACTGCCACTGCTTGTGCAATGTCTAGTCTTATACATATCATAATGAACATTAGGCTTCTCACCATTGATGTATACGGTACTCGATTCATCTCCATCCTTTCTACTTCATTGCTAGAATACATCTCGGAGGATAACTTGAAGTTAATAGGAAGTAGATTGGCTTATAATCTTGTATATTGAAGCGTCGAAAGATTTTTTTCAAATAATTCTTCTGAGAAAGTCAAATCTTCCTGTTACTTCTGTCTCAGTGAATTTGCAATCTTGTTTGCTGGTCCCAAGCCCTTCATATCAAATTCTCTAGCCAACTGTGCCTTTAATTCTTGGACTCTACCTTTGTTGGGGTCCGCTACCAACATATCATCCACGTATAACAATAAGATAATAAAATTACTATCTTCATCAAATCTCGTGAAGTATGTGTAGCAATCTGAACTGAGTCTGTTATACCCAAGGCTTACGATAAAAGAATCGAATCTCTTATACTAACACCTCAGCACATGTTTAAGACTGTATAGAGATTTGTTTAACCTACAAACTAAGTACTCCTTATCTGTTTCTGCAAAACCTTCTGGTTGGAGCATGTAAATTTTTTCTTCAAGTTCACCATGAAGAAAAGTAGTTTTCACATCTAGCTATTCTAGATATAGGTCAAACGTAGTACATATTACCAGAACCACTCTAACTATTGTGAGTCGGACCATAGGTGAAAATATCTCGTTGAAATTAATACCTTCTTTTTGAGCATATCTCTTTACTAACAATCTCGCACGATACCGCTCTACTAGATCATTGCTATCACGCTTAATTTTGTAAACCCATTTATTTTTAATGGCTTTCCTTCCTTATGGTAGCGAAATAAGATCACATGTCTTGTTCTTGTGAAGGGCTTCAATTTCTTCTTGCATTACTGTCATCTATAGGAATAAATCTGAGCTGTTGGTAGCCTCATGGAAAGTTATTGACTCTCTATCTTCTGTCAGAAGACAGTATGCAATGTTGCTCTCAATGACATAATCTAAGTGCCATGCTGGTGGTCTTCTCTCACGAGTTGACCGATGGATTTCAGAAGCCTATTCTTCAACTAGTTCTTTTACTTCGTGCTTTGGTGCTACTTCAGAAGAATCTGAATCTTCAGCATTCTTTTCTACCTGAACTGTAGTAGTTTCTGGATTGCTATCGTCTCCCTTCTCTTGTAGTTTGTTTTCTACAAATATCACGTTTCTATTAATGACAACCTTATGGCAGTGGGATCCCCATAAGTGATACCCCTTAACTCCATCAGTATATTCCAAGAATACACATTTTATGGACTTTGAATCCAGTTTTGTGATTTCTTAAGTATTATATATTACGTACACAGGACTTCCAAATATATGTAAGTGACAATAATCAGCTGGCTTACTAGTCCACATCTCCATCAGTGTCTTCAGATCAATCGCTATTGATGGAGATTGATTGATCACATAACAGGTGTTTTAGACTGCTTCTGCCCAAAATGTCTTAGGTAGACCTACAGCTCTCAATATTGCTCTTATCCTTTCCAACAAAGTTTGTTCATCCGCTCTGCTACTTCATTTTATTGAGGAGTATATGTCGTTGTAAACTGCCTCTTGATACCTTCTTGTTGACAGAAGATATCAAATTCATCACTTGTATATTCTCCTCTGTTGTCCAGCCTCAAATACTTGAACTTCTCTCTAGATTTAAGTTCCACCTGTGCTTTGAATATTTTGAAGACTGAAAACACATCTGCCTTCCTCTTGATATGATACACCTAAAATCTCTTAGAATAATCATCAATAAAAGATACAAATTATCTAGCTCCTCCTTGGGATATTATCGGTACTTGCCAAATATCAGAGTAAACTAAGTCTAGAATCTTTTTACTTCTAAAACTAGATGTACTGAACTTTAATCTATGTTACGTGCTTATGACACAATGCTCATAAAAGGGTTAAAATATCTTGTGAGACCAAGAAGCAACCTCCGTTCAGAGAAAATCTTCAAGCCTTGTTTCGACTTTGTCATCATACATTTTCTTCTTGATGGTATCAATTCTAGCGGTCTCTAAGGTATGATCGTTACCTATGAATATAGATCCTCCAGAGATAGCTTTATATGTCTGAAACCACTCTCTATGAGAAGTCATACCAATGCCACATCATCGTTGATTATTCTTCGAAATTTGTTGAAGCAACTGATGCCTCCACTTCTACCAGTGTATCTCTTTTAGGCATGTATAGATTCATTGCAATCTTCTCTGCCTTCATCACTATAAATGCACCCTTCATGATCTTCACGATTCCATTCTTGACATGAGTTTTGCAATCAAGATTATCTAATTGTCCCAAAGATAATATATTTTTCTCTAGGTCCTTCATATGTTATATCTCTTGAATAGTACGAACAGTATTGCTAAGATTACTAATGATAAAAAGTGGAACAAGATAGATTGCAATGCAGTCGCTAACTTACATCTGGCGCTAGCAAATGGGATTCTGTTGAGCATTGAAGAGAAGAATTTAGCCAAGGAGATATGGAATACACTGACAAAGTTGTATCAGGCCAAGTCATTGCACAACAAAATTTTCTTAAAGAGAAGATTTTATACCCTTCAGATAGTAGAATCAACAACGGTAACCGACCACATCAACACTCTCAACACTCTATTTTCACCGCTCATAGCAATGGAGTATAAAATAGAGGATAATAAATGTGCAGAAATCTTACTTTAGAGTCTACCTGATTCGTATAATTAACTCATCATAAATGTGACCAGCAATGCTATAACTCTAGTTTTCAACGATCTTATAACTACTATTCTCGAAAAAGAAAATCAGCGTAAGAACAAGGATGACATATTGGCAAGTACACAGCAAGCAGAGGCTTTGATAATGAGAGAGAGATCAATGGAGTGTGACCCCAGTGAGAATCAGAGTCATGGTAGATCAAAGTCAAGAAGTAAGAAGAATGTCAAATGTTATCACTGTGGCAAGAAAGGGTACATCAAAAGGAAGTATTAGCAACTTAAGAAAAACGGAGATCCCAGAGGGAAGGACCTCGAGTCATCAAATGCTCAGGAGAATGTCGTAAGTATCTCAGATGATGGAGAAATTCTGTGTAGTGAAGCAGCAACAATTTCTAAGGACAGAAGGCAGCTTATTGATGTTTGGTTAGTGGATTCAGGAGCAACATAGCACCTTTCCCCAACTGTTGTTAGGAAATTATCTTTTCTCAAGATTGCATTTATCTTTATTTTTCATAGAGAGAAATTGCTCTCATTGAACTTCTCAATATCGAATTTTATCGTCATTTTTGTTCACCACAATTTGTTCAAAAATCACGGTTTCATTATATGTGAATAGTACCGTATATGTTAATAATATTATATATGAACAGTACTCTAACTAATGATTCTGATACCACTATTAGGAGATCGGCTTTGCGGAAGCAATAACACACAGCTAAATACAAGTTGAGAAAATTTAGACAAAATGAAAAAGATAAGGCACATAAAAGATTTAACGTGGTTCATCTAATTTAGGCTATATCCACGAATGAGACTGTGAAGAATTTCACTATGAAAATGAGATTACAACTCACTTTTCTCTAAATACAAAGAAAATACAAATGAACCTCTCTCTCTTGAAATAGGAAAAAATACTCTCTCTAAACAAATAGGAGAAAACTAAAGTGGGATATTTAAGAGAAATTTCTAGGCTTAAACTCTCTTTTAAGGGAAGAAGAAATAGTTTGGAATGAGATGATAAATGATTTGGAGGAGAGTGATATTTATATGTAAAACCTCTCTTATTCTCCTAATTTTTAATTCTTATATATATATATATATATATACCACAAATATGAATACGGCTTATCAGCCGAAATTGATGAATGCAGCAAGCCGCATTCTTTGATTGTCAGGGAAAAAAAAAAAAAATCTATAGAGGATCCGTCTTCTTTCTTTATTAATTAAAATTACAGGTATTAAGTATTATTTTAACACAACCAATTAAACTAAGACACGTTTGATATATGAGTTAAAGCTAAGCTCTTGCGTCTTTCAGTTTTTCAACAGTGTGAGGACCAAACAACCTTGGTTCAATATTACAAATCTCCATACATAAAATAATTCCAAAGCTAGCTAGAAGTGGGAAAATCTACCACATCACGCTTCTCTCTTTTTCAAACATAAAGGAGAAGAAAAGCTCAGTTGAGCTGGAGGGTCCATCCTTTATTGTCTTCAACAAGTCCCGTTTGAATTCCCACAACCGCTTCATACAGTTTTTGGGCTAATGCTCCTTTTCCTCTTCTGTATTCAACCCTACAATCATATTTGATATAAATAGCCTTTTTTACTATATGAAAAGAATACTAGAGGACATTGTTTTCTGTATTAAAAAAATTAAAAAAGAAAAGTATTCATGTATACCTTTTACCCTGATATGATATACTACCAATAGGGTTGACAATCACAGCAGTTCCTGTGCAAAAAGCTTCATCAGCTTCAAGCAAGTCCTCTACTGGTATTAGACGTTCCTCCACCTTTTCAGTGTTTTGTAATAGATTTTGAATACAAGATTTTAAATTCAGGAACCAAAATATATATCCCCTCACTAGATGAAAGGATTAAAGATTTAAAGATCCTGTCTTTTGATTTTCTTTCTTAGCTCTCTATTTGGATCCAAGGTTTTATTTAAATACTATTTGCTAAATCGTGAAACACATCCACCATTAAAAAAAAAGTAAATAAAAATAAACGGGTACAAGATCAACAAATCTAACCTGGTAGCCAAAACTAGTGGCAAGTTCAATGACGCTATTACGCGTAATACCGGGCAAAATTGTCCCCTGTATAGCTGGGGTTGAGAGAACATTGTCCTATAATAAATAGATTATATAGTATAGATATTATCATCAGTTTCACTAGGAATTTTATGATGCCAACCACTATATATGAAATTAATTTAGGCAGGAGAAATATTTCTAATAATTGAACAAATACGTTATTTAAGATTATTATGGTAATTATGTTCATTTTTGTATTTTTATATGCTATGTAAGAGTATTGAAATTTCCATCTTTTGAGGCAGTACCTGCTTAAGCATTAGGCCAAAAAAGCCTTTGCTTAAAGCCTCAACTTTAGAAAGGCTCCAAAATTTTTCCTTATTATAGTAATTTTCTTTCTTTTTTTTTTAGCTATATTATTATAATAACTTACATTTTAGTTATTATCAGATTTCAAAAATCAAATATTTCTTTGCTATACATTTATTTACTTTTTTTATTCTTAAATATCATTTTTTAAAAGGATTCATTAAAGAGAAAACTAAGTTATTTATCTTATTTTTAGAAATATATATAATTTTTGGGGAAACTAATTTTTTCATTCCTATTTATATGGATTTTTTAAATTGAGAAACTTACACTCTTGTTTTTGGTCTTTTTCTATAGACATAAAAATAAATAAATAAATAAATAACATCTATTCTCTTCTTCAACAAAATTCTCAATAAAGACTAAACATTTCCATTCTCTTCTCATCAAGATTTCTTTTACATGTGTATAAATATAGATTAGAGGAAATGAAAAAAAATCACTAGTAAAAACTGCTCTCATGATCAAAACTCTCTTAGCATACTTTTTAACATATAACTTTTTGTAATAAAAGGAAAAAAATAGAGATAAAGGAAAACTCATTAGGAATAGAGGGGTAAAAAAAAGATTAAACTATGGAAGGAGTTTAAAGATCTCTAAGTTATATCTTTCATACTTTTTTTTGGTTAATTTCTTGATTATTATTTTTCGAATTTTACATTAGTTATACTACTTTTTATTATTTTTGTGTTGTGTACTTATCTTCATTTATTTGGTTTTTATACTTAAGTTAATTAAGAAGAATGATGTCCAATAGAAAAAATATATTAGGTATGAAAAAAATTCTTTAAAAAAAAAAAGAAAGAAAAAGGGATAATAGAAAATTTGAGTTCAAAATATCTCAAAAATTCTCTCAAATCTTTTTTTTTTTCTTTTTTTTTGAAGGCACATTTTAGAGATCTTTTCTAGGGCCCCAAAATAGCTTGAGCCGGCACTGTCTTAAGGTTGTTAATTTTGTGGCACTATCCTAGTCTAGTGGAGCTGTTCTATTAATCACCACATCAAAACTAGTCAAAATTCTGATAAATTAGTTCCCAATAAGTTACGTGTCTCTTGATCAAACAACAAGTAAAACTAATAGTACACTGATTCTGGCGCCCATCGACATTTTGTAGTCCTTAATTTTAACTTTGCAAAGAATATATTGAGAAGTGTTAAACTTAATTTGTTATTCAATAAGCAGCAAAAGCATCCGATTCCTCGATTAAGTCTTTGGTATTAATCCACACCCATGTTTTAAAGATACAATTAATTTATCAGCGTATATATTCACTATCCCCTTTTTCTTTTTCTTTTTTTTTTTCTTTTTGTGTGTGTGTGTGTGTTCAATACATTATAATACTCCTTATAGCTAGCTTTATCCAGCTTTGTAGGTAGAAGATATGTTTGGATGATATTAATTAAACTCAATCACTTGTTATTGCAAGTATAGCCTAGTAATAACCATATACATTTTAATATGGAGACCGGAAAGTTTTAAATTCGAACAGAAAAAAAAAAAGTTAATTACTAGCAGTATTTAACTGATTACTTACCTTTACAATGAAAATATTACAAGCAGTAATCTCCTCTACGTATTTTCCATTCACGGAATCGAGGAATAAGACATCGGAGAATCCTTTGGCCTTTGCATGACTTTGTGGTAGGAAAACCTAGAGGATAAAGAAAATATCAAATCATCACATAATCAAATAAAATATAATTGATCTAATCTTATTACTTGTTTTACTTCTTTTATTACAATATGCGTCACTTTACCAAATTATACAGTTTAATGACTAAAAGGTCGTATGAGATGAAACTAGATGCCACAACTAATAATTTACACGATAAAAATACAAGTTATGAAGAAACGAAAAACCACGAGCCAGCTCCCAAAGTGTACTTACAGGTGAGTAATTAGTGATGGACTTAACACCTCCAGTTCCTCCAGGGATGGCTCGATGAAGCTTGTCCTCCACATACAAGTTCAGGGCTGCTTGATCCTATTTGTAGTTTTGTACACCACAATAAATTGAACAATTATACTAGCAATTTACTTTTAATTGATATATTGTTTTCGTAATTATATATATTGAAAGTGTTCTTCATTTTTAGCAATTTTCTTTCGCATTTAAAATGGAATTATGTTGATTCTGTAGTGCATAATCTCTTATAAATTACTTGCAAGTTGGCTACACGAATAATAATCTATAGTTAATCATCGTCATAACTAATTAAACAACACCAGGTGTTTTGTTTTTTTCTTTCAATATTTTTGGGTGGATAGAGAACTCACCTTGTGATAATTGCCAACTGGTGCAGCAAATATTAAGAATGTATATTCTGGTGCTGGTGCAAGGCCTAGTACAGCTCCAGTCCCCAAGAGCATAGGCCTCAGATACAGTGCTCCTTTTCCTGGAGGTGGAACCTATATATATATATACATATTTTCATATATTATGAGGTTATATAACTTTCATTGATGTGCCATGCAAATGCATTAAACATTATGACTTTGTTTATGATATTCGTTTTCCTCTTTTAAAATTACAATTATTTGTTTTTTAAAAAAAACGAAGTCATAAGCAGTATTACAAGCAATTGATCATTAAGAAGTTTGATTTGGTATATATATATATATTTAGAGAGAGAGAGAGAGAGAGAGAGAGAGAGAGAGAGAGAGAGAGTATGGTTTATGTATTGATACCCAACGCTTGTTGGCGAGGACTGTTTGTTTGACTGCATGGATGAATTGGTCAACGGATGGAGAAGGCATGCAGAGTCTTTCCGCACCCATCTTCATGCGTAAAGCATTCTGGTCTACCCTAAAGAGTTGGATACCACCATCTTCTCTCCTGTATGCCTTTAGACCTTCGAATAATCCCTACAAAATTTCATGCCCATAAATAATTCATAAATAAGTGCAAAAATTAAATATATATAAAAGCCATTAGTGTTTTTAATTAGGGATTAATATGTATATAGATGATATTGGACGAGCTTTGAACAGCTATTTTAAAGCTTTTTTAGCAACCAGTATGTTACCTATGAAAGCTGTTTTTAGACTAAACAAGACGAAAACAAAGAATAACTTCTAAAAGCCATGCAATTAAGAGACTTACTTAATTAATTATGTTTAAGTGTTGATTGAACGAAATAATGAGGTTTACTTACTTGTCCGTAGTTCAAGACTCCAGCAGATGGGCTCAACTCGATGTTTCCATAGGGAGTTAGGTTTCCATGCAAAAAGTCCCCTTCTTTGGAGCATTTCATCACGTACATGAAATCAGTTGGAATTACACCAAATCCAAGCTCATCCCAGTTCACCCTCGCATATTCTTCGTTACTATAAATATAGGAAACATACATATGTAAAAAGAAAATTTTTTTTTTTTAAAAAAAAAGTGAAGTGATGTTGCTCAACTAATGTCTATATAAATAAATATATATATGTATAGTCGAGATATGAGTTACCTATCAGCAGTATTAATAGGACCTGAGCTTGTTTGCAAATTAGGAGGAGCCATATTTGCAACCAAATATATGCAGCCGAGTAAGAGGCCTTATAAAAGGAGTACTATATACCAGCAAAGAAGGAAACTCTTATGTCCAAGTTCACAAGTTGTTCATGGCCTGTCTTCCAAATTCGGACTTACATTTATACACTCAAAAAAGAGAGGATATCACAAAGAACTTGAGATAAATTGGACTTCGTATTCGCACATAGCTACTAGGAACATGCATCTACGTAGATGATGAAAGTAAATATTATTTAAATTAAAACGTGACTCACATTAGATATTTGTTATTTACTATAAATTGGATATATATACATATATAGATATATAGATGGCTAGTACAATATAATATTTTTTTTATTCATTGTCGGTAGGTAGGTACATCAATTTTGACTATTAGATTTCAATCTAACAGTTATAATTAATTATATTTGAACAAATTCTAACGTAAATTAAATAATAATATTTATACTTGTAACAAATTTAATAATCAAAATTGATTGATGTACTGAATTAAAAAAATTAGCTATTATATTAGTTCCTATATATATATTGGTTGCCAATCCGGTAGGTTTTTTTTTTTTTTTTACCTATGTGTAGGTATTTTTTTTCTAGCCGTTGGATCATCATCTAACAATGATCTAATAGCTAAAATAAGATGCATGAAAAGACGTGCATCATTAATATTTTTCTCTCTCCTACTTTTTAATATAAAAAAATATGCAAAAAATTTTTTTATTGGCCCAATTGATACCTATGCATAGGTAAAAAAAATACCTACTGGATTGGTGCCCATATATATTCACCGATATATTTATACATATAAATACAGTGGCAACTCCAGTCTCCAAAAATAATAAATAAAAATTAAAAAAAAAATAATCCTCTAGTCTCCATAACGTGTGACAATATTATATAATTAATGGAAAATCTCAAAAAGGAAAAGGAAGTACTTTAGTGCTGATAATAAAATAAAGTAGATACACGTGTATATATATATATGAACATGACAGGTGTATTAGAGAGAAAGGAATCAAAGATAATGATTTAAATCATCTTTCGGCCGCCATCACAATTGGTATACTTTTGATTACTTTCTTAATTAGGATATTTCAAAGCACCAACTTTGTTCTAATTTGCGTTTTGCTTTGAATATATGCACATTTCATGTGATTCACTTTGCGTAATTTAATAGTGAAAATATTAGGTAGCCTAGCTAAGTTTTATGAGAATTTATTTGAAAAAAATCTAGAATAAGAGCATTTGAAAAAAATCTAGAATAAGAGCCTATGTTTTCTCCCATCATGAGAGAATAAATAGGAAAACACCATTGGCCCAAAATCTATCGGGACCTACTTCATAATAGGACATACATAGTATTGGATGCATTTGATGGATCCAAATGCTCTTTTAAAAGAAATTAAAAAAAAAAAATCACATGCCTATCTCAACCTTCCTCCTCATTCCTTTGAGCTTGTCATATTCATGGCATGAATTATCATCTAGAAAAAAAAATTACAGCATATAAATCAATAGACAATAAAGAAAAAATGGATTGAGAGAGAAAAAACAAATCAATTTGATAAAATAAGCAAAACAAGAAACTTCATGGCAAGAAGTATAAACCAGTAAAAAAAAAATCAAAGCATATAAATTAATATGCAAAAGGGGAAAAGCAAGAGAGAAAGAGATAATTTTTTCTGGACAATTTTTCTTTCGAGCAATTTTTTTTTCTCATTAGGTGATAATTCACAATACTCTAAAGAAACAAAATCAGAGAGAGAGAGAGAGATGTGATGGTGGCATCAGACTGACAGCGGAGGAGCAGTTACCATGTGAGTGATGGAGAGAGAAAGAGAGCGAAAAGGGGCAAGGGATTAGGGTGTTTACCTAAAAAACAAAAATTCTTTGATGGACTCTTTTAAATTTAGGAAAATATATCATTGAATCTTTGAGAATTTGAGACGTAGATGGAGATTTCACTATTAAAGTGCTCTGTTTTTTCTTGAAATTTGTCGAGGGAGAAAGAAAGGAGGTAGAGAGAGAAAGAGGCAAACGACAAATCAATGGAGGAGAAAGAAGAGGGTAATTTTAGAACTGCAAACATTAAAGAAATCCTCTATTACAGCATCAAGTCCAGGGCCTTTTGTAATTGGGCCCACTATCTAAAATTGTAGTCGTTCCATCACTATTCAACAGCCTTAATTTGTTCACTCATTCAATGAGAGAAAATGTAGTCTCCTAGGTTAGACAACCCCGATTTAGTTTAGTCACTTTTTTTTTTCCTCAGGGCATCTCTAATCGGACTTTATTCTAAAGCTTTGCACAAAAATGATGTTAAAACCAAGCTCCAGCCTAATTTTATAATGTGACTTCCACCATAGTTTTAAAGTTTGTAAAACAAACTTTATTAATTCCAATTGTAACCCTTAAATATGATAGTCAATGAATTTTATTCCTTTTGTGTAAAAACCCTATTTTTATAAGGGTAATTTGGTCTTTTGACAATTAAAAAACATATTATATACATATATAATCTCTCTCTCCCCCTCGTCTATTTCTTTCTCTCTCCCGACGTCACCTGCAACCCATGGCCGAAGTAGGTCGAGACGTCTCTAGCCATCGTCAACCTCCGCGACCCACCGAATTGGAACTGGCTTCCCCGGAAACATGCCCCACCAAGCTGTCACGGCTGCCAGAGCTCCCCAATGTCGCCGTAGAAGAAAGAGGTCGCGATGAACTCTTAACCACTGGTGACGATTCAAGTGTCAACAGGGCCGAAACTAGTGGCGTTGAATTTGTCTCTTCATAAGCTTTCACTTGATATATATATCTTGACTTGAAATTGTCCGGATTGAATTTTATCATTTTTTACAATTTTGAGTTATTTTAGTTTTATGTTAAAATTTTTCAACCCGACCATTAGATCGTAAAATAAACCTCATATTTATGATGTACTCGTGAAAACAAGAATTTTGATATATATATATATTGACTATATTTGTTGACGGGCATGAAAAACTAAATCTAACGGCTCAGATTTGTCTCATTTTATGTGCCATGGTGTCGGGTTTTAGCTCGAGCCCGAATTGGCCAAGTTATATATCTAACCTAACTAATGTGGGTGCTAGGAATTCAGTGGAGATTTTTGTTTCTCCATTCAAGATCCCGTTGGAAAAAATGACATTTTAAACCAAAAGATCGAGGGTTCGAAAATGACGCTCGACCCTCTGAACGACACGCAAACGACGCCAAATGTTCTCCGTAGCTCCGTAATCCTATCTAGACACTCGATTGAGGTAGGGATTTGATTACTTGATCTTTAAATTTGTTTAATTTTAATTTTCACATATTTGGAATAAATATAGAATTTTGTGAAATATTTGATAAAATGCGATTTATGCATATTTTAATATGAATTGATATTTAAACTGTCTGGGAAACACGTCACACTAGTTAGCGTGCCAGATTATTTTTTTTTTTGGAATTATTTTCTGCATAAACTGGATTTTATTGGTTTTGATGAAAATGGCTGTTGTACTGCTGAAAATTTTTATAAAATCCAATTTAAATAAGAATTTAGTTTTGAGAACTGAACTTGGTTAATTAAAAACACTACATAGTTTATTTTGGCATTTTGTGGAAAATGATATATATTCTCGTTCCTATCATACATATAGTATTGCATGCATTCATTGCATCTGCGTTGCTGATAGACTTACGGTACCCCTACTGGATGCTCGGACTTACGGTACCCCATTCAGAGTGCTCAAACTTACGGTACCCTGTATAGGGTGCTCGGATTATATATCATACTCACGATTATCAACTTAGGTGACTCAGACACAGTACACATGTGCAATTACCTACTTAGGATGACTGACACTATATTGCACGCTTACGATCACCAATCTTTAGTAGCTCGGACATGTCATTGATTGTATTACTTATTATTTGCTTGACTTGAATAGATATGTACTGATTTTGATGTGATGTTTTACAATGGTTTGGGATGTTTGAACATTTGGACAATGGAATTGTTTTGAGACTATGTTTTACAACGGTTTTGGAATATTTAAACCTCTGGACGATGATTTTAACTGGATTTCTAGAAAATGTTTGAGTATTTCACTGACCATGTAGAACTTTGAAAGTAAGTATTTATATTGGTTAAAAATCTGTAATTGAGTCTCTACTGAGTATGTGAACGCTCACCCCCTACTTCCTCCCACTTTCAGGTGTCGAATTATTTGTGGTAATTGTCATAGTGGCTAGATAAGTTGTTTGGCTTGTGCCTACAGTTCTATTCCTATTTCGTGGTGGATGTTTATTTCCTATTTAATTCCCTTTACTTATTCAAATATTTAGCCAAGTTTAATGTTCTTACTAAGTGAATGTATGAGAACAACAACAATACAAATTTGAGTACTTGGAATTATAAATGATTTTATGTAAATTGTTTTAGATTTTTGGGCCTAAGGTTTAAGACTGAACTCTCTTTATCGAAATTTAAGATTTATAAAAAAGTTTCTAAATAAATTAATTAGAATTCCTCTAAATTTTAAGTGAAGTATTTTCTTAAAAAATCTATATTAATGAAAAGTTTCCTTAATTTAAATTTTACTTATTTATGAGGACTAAACTTTGAAACTTTAAGTACTCGATTTTCTGGAATTTTAGAAAATCTCATCTAATGATGCTTGGTTTANTCATTATTTTCACATAAAATTACTAAAAATCACGGCTTTAGATTTCCGGTCGTGACATTTTGTGTCCTTTTATTTGATTATTTGTCTAATAATTTCGTGATTTTATTTAAATTCTTTTAATTATTAAAAAAAATATTTTAATTCAATTATTAATAAATTGACAATTTTTTCCGGTTGTGAGTGTGATATTAAATGTAACTTTTTTTTATTTATTTATGATTTTATATGTATTTTTTTTTACGTTGTAATATTAATCTAATGTTTTCTTTTAAACAATTTTTACAAATGAACTTAACTTAGTTATGTACATTAGATTAATTATTTTAGTTTTACTTTACATGAATATATAATTAAATAATTAGTGGAATATATTAATTGTTTATAAAATTAAAAAAATGAGAAAAAGGAAGGGAATATTCTTTTTGGTGTAAGATTTAAAGTTTTGGGTTGGAGGTGATCTTTGAAAATAGTACGAAGAAAACTATAAAATGGTATAAAAGTTACACCAATTTAAATTTTTTGGTTAGAGATGGCCTCAGTTATGAACTCAGTTTCAATCAATATATATATATATATATCCAATTAAGCAATAAGATGGTAACGTTAAAACGTATATCCAATTATGGAGACACTTCAATTACTTGAATTTTGCTTTCAAATGATGGATTAATACAATTTTGGTTATGTATGATCAAAAGATTCAAAATGAGACTACTGGCGTCTCAACACAATCAGAGGCACTAGGACTTGTGAAGAAACCTTTTAAAAACTTATTTTAATTTTTCAATCCAAAACCTATTATCCTAATTTTTTGAGATGCAAAACTTTAATAGTATTCACTGTCTTTGTAAATCATCACTTCATCATCTCCTAATTCATTTTAAATGTTAGGTTGTTCAACAATACAATTTTCACCTGTTGTTCTCATCCTTTTTATTGCTTGAAAAGGAAAAAAAATCATTAAAAAAAGTCATATCAAGAATTCCTTTCTGAGATTTTATTAGCTTTTCCACTTCTTCTTTGTTGTCTTTAAGTTTTAATAATGCGGATTCATATTTCTGTTACTAATAACTAAGCTAAGTAAAGAAAGAAACACACTGAAACATCTAATACTATTAATAACAGTAAGAAAAACATCATTTAAAAGTCTTAAAAACTAAATTGAAGAAAATAAAGGACAGTAGAACCTGAAAACAAGTTTTTCTTTTCCTGGCAAAACCACAGTAAATATGCACCAGTTCTCAATTTTTTTTAGCTGGAGGAACCATTTAGCTTTTTTGGGCCCCAAAAGTATACTATTCTTAACTAAAGCATTCGAACTTCTACTGTAGACCACAAGAATAAACAATTTTTTTATTAAAAAAAAAAAAAGGAAATTGACTGATCTTGCGGTTTATGTTGCATAAAACTTGTTATCTTTTATTTAAGCTCCATGCTCAACAAATAGTACATGGCTTTACATTTCAAAAACAAAAAACGAAAAAAAAAAAAATGCTAAAAAACAACAACGTTATGTTCGAGTGTGTTGTTCAAATATAAAAGTAAAGATACATTGCAACACCTTATAAGTGTTTCCACACTTTATGTTGGAATTGTTTAACTATAAGTGCAAAAAGATGTGACTTTTCAAAAAGATGTGACTTTTCAAAAAGATGTGACTTTTCTAAAAAGATGTGACTNCATTGCAACACCTTATAAGTGTTTCCACACTTTAATAGAATAAGAACCATATATGTGACATGGCAATGCATAGCTTTTGCCAACTAAGCCTTCTTTTTTTTAGCGAACTAAAATAACAGCTCTTTTGTCCATTAGGCACTCTGAAGATGAGAGTCTAAGGGAGCTTGTTTTTTCGAGTTAATGATGATAGACATATCGACACGGTTCCTATTAATTTGTTTCACTTAAACTGAAAATTAGACCTCTCATCCTTTTTATGTCATGTAGTGCATGAAGATTTGATCATGTAGTATAGAATAATTACATAATGTGAATTTAAAATAACCATATAATGTAAATTTCATATTGTAAAGTACGGAAATACACTAACAGCAGTAAATTAAGAGTCATAGCTAAATTTTTATTTTACATGGTGGAAAATGGTTATTCTGCCAATCAGGCTCCACGAATTTAACTCTACTGTAAATTCAGTGATTTTGAGAAACCCTGAACTTCCAAGATCCAACAATCAATAGAGACAATAGATTCTTTTGTGGGAACTGGAAGCATTGATTTTCACTTCAACACAGCCAGAAAAGACACATCACAACTTCTATCTTGCTTCGATGATAAAAACCAAAGTTAACTAAGAGACAAGTCTTAAGTTTGACTTGCTTTCATGTTGCCCAAAAATTCAGTGTGTTATCCATCCAAAGGTCAAACTGTCAAAGTGGGGGGGAGGGGAGTTTGAATTTGCTGTACTAAATCAACATCTCAAAACAAATTTCCTCAAGAATTTAAGTACGTACATCATTTTGCCTATTCTACAATAAAAACACTCAAACCCAAGTCACCGGAACTTTGAAAAGCCCCCATCAATATCATCATGATTGATGTTTTAGAATCAAACAAATTATACAATTATTCCAATGGGCAGAGGACATTTAGGCATGTTACATCTTCACTTCTTTTTCTCATTGTGTCAAAAAACAAAAAATTAAAAAAGAAAAACATAATAGATTTTTACAACTTATTATTCTTGCCTTACAAATGGTGAGGAGCTCATGTCTGTACTGTAGAAGGAATCATCTGCTCCGCCATAGTAGTTCTCCTCCTTCTCTTCATCCCACTTGAGGACCTCCCTTATATACTTGAATGCCTCATCGATGGTCAATCGTTCCCTAGCCCGAGCTTGCCCAACGAAGAGCTTACGGTCGGTGAGGGAAGCATAAAGGTCTTTGAACTTCATTGCGACATAGAAATAAGCCTGATGTGCAAGTGTCTGCTGATTGTGGTGTGGCCGCACTGGACTAAAATCATTGAACCATTCACAAGTGCTCAAGGGGAATCGATTAACCTTATCTTCGAACAGATCATATTTGTTCAGTATCAAGACAAACGGGGTCTCTTTGAAGCATGGGTGCCTGACCATAGTTTCAAAGAGCTCCTTGCTTTGCATCATCTTGTTTTGAAGCAGGGTTCCACTGCCATTACTCTCTGGTGCAAGCGAAAACTGATCATAGTCACTGAGAGCAACACAAAAGACAACCACACGTACATCTTCAAACATTTCCACCCATTTACACCCTTCGCTCAGCCCCTTTGCGTTTACCCTTATGAGTTGGTATCTGCCAAAAAAGAAACAGATGTGAGGTTCAAAAACAAAGATCACGATTACCAAATAGACTAGACTAACTTTTTTCTGATGAGAGAACAAGAATATAAGTCATAGATCATGAACAACAGAATCGTTAATCTCTGATTTCATAATTTTCTCAACCTTACAATGGAATGGATTCCTAGGCCATGGGATAGGTGGCAAGTTCTTTGATTTTTCTTTCATTTTTTTTTACCCTGAATCTCATTAGTGATTAGTGAAGATAATAGAGTAGCATCTTCTTTTTCTCAAAGAAAGAGAACAGGGCTATGGACCTAATATCTCCCTGCAACATAGGATTTAAGTCATCCTAGCAGTAGCTTTCCACAGCATGCAAAGAATACAAAACAGTTTTTTGATTATTACATAGAGAATAGATATTTAGAAAGGTACAACTATTAATGAGATACTCATGTATATTTACTTGGTTACAGGTGGGGGAGGAGCATCTATATTTTCTGTGTAGGTTTCAGACATAGGACTTCGATCATCCAGGGAGAATTCAATGAAAGCCAAACCATTTCCTTGAGTGACCCCTTCGGCATACAGTATGTCTCTTTCAGAAGGTTCATATTCGTTGCTTGAGATCTCAACAGCCTGGCCAGAAGGAAAGGGGGGAAAAAGAGACAACTGTTAATCATACGATAATCTGATCGAAAAGGTTCCAAAGATAGGTTCAGTGTACATACATACTCATGATACATATTAAAAATATACATGCATATGAAAATAAATGCACAACCATCCCTGCACACACAATGCTTCAACTTAGGTATGCGTGCATGTATTTTGTATCTGTCTTATCGCCCATCCAAATTCCTCAGAAGGCCCGGATTAGAGGAAGTCCCACGAATTGATGTTATACAGCTCAATTGTACACAAACATTCTATCAATTTTAACAAACTAAATTTGTCCAATGATAAGCAAGTACATTGCAAATTTGTCCTGTCATAAAGGCTCCAGAGGATGACTTGGGAAATTACCTCACAACGGACATGGCTCAGTATACATAAACAAATAATAGATCCTAAGTAAATTATGTAAAATTCTTCAATTTGCCAATTAATTCTCACGAAAAAAGGATAGCATATTGCCCTTTTTCTTTAATACAGCACAACCTTGAGATAAATGAATTCTTTTGTTATTTATTGCAGTCTAGGAAAGGATTGCTCCTTAGTCCTAACAGCCACACACACAAGGGTGGGCGCACGAAAAGAGAAGAAAATCTGGAATCAAATCAACATCAAATTTAACATTGGAATTCAGTTACAGAAAATAATTGCTTACCAAAACATGCATGTAACTCAAGAAACTTAAAATACCATGTGACTATGGCTATTATCACACTGAAAGTAGATTTCTAGTCACCAAAGCACAGCACAAAAGGATAACTAAAATCCAGAAAGTTAAACTAGGCAGCTAGTAAAGATGTTAATGAAATACCCTGCTTAAAAAGTACTCTGCCACATCAGGTAGAAAGTGAAGCTCATCACTTCTTTTAAATGTCTCCTGGATAGCAGGATCCTTCCACACCTCTTCGACTAATGGAGCATACTCACGTGTGGCCGCAGGGAAGAATGCATCCAAATCTCCAGTGGCAATAATGTCCAGCAACCAGTCAGAGAAATGCTTCAACCTCGGGTTGATGGAGTAGACACATTGAGTAGTTTCATTCGTGCCAACTTCTTCACCTGAAACAAGACGGCAATCAGATAATACATACGGATCCAGCCGAACAGCAAAACCTTTTTGCTTTTCTTTTTCTATTTGCATGTCAACTTATCAATCTCACTACAATGGTGTAAGAGAGAACGAGTTATATGGAGCCTTGATCAATGTTACTAATATTGAGAACAATTTCAGTAGCCCTAACAAAATATGAGAATTATTACAGAAGCTTCACTTTTTATTAGTATGCAGTGTATTAGTCTCCCAGAAAAAAAGGTCCACGTGATTTCTGTTAAGTGACTTTGAGAGTGTACATTGCCCTATCACTGAACTTGTCATCAAAAGCCTTCCCTTTAACTAACTAATTTGCTGCAAGAAAAGTAAACTCTGGTAACTAAATTCTGTTCAAAAAGAATGACACATCTATTGACCTGGCTGGGAATCTCTCAGAGAGAGAAAGAAAGGGAAAAAAAAATCAAAATAAAACCAAAAAAAAAAATAATAACAAAAATAACCAAAAAAAATACAAAACAAAACAAAAACAAATGCAAAAACCAGTTAGGTATATGCAGACTTCTTGATCTAATTGAAAAACTTTAGACTTCCAGGAACTTGAGTTCTAACTTCTAATCAGAAGACAGATGGGAATACCTGACAGCAACCTAAACTAATCACAGCTTCATAAAGGACTCATTGGAAGCAACTCTCAACTTCACAGACAAGTATTCACCAAACATAGAAGCATAGGCAACCAGGAGGGTCTAATACAACCACATTCAAATTCATGATGTAGTTCCTACTTTGCATATAAAAGGTTGTTATTCGTTTTGCCCATCAACGTTAACAAGAACCATACATGAGCCAGCTTTTAAATAGATTTCAGGGAATGATCATAGGTTACACGAGTTCTACTCAATTTTATAAAAACTGATTATCATTTTATTATTTCCTTTTTTTTTTTTTCAGGGAAGCTGATTGTTAATTTATGATCACTAAGCTATGAAGACGACATATAAATATTAGCAAGAATGATTGATGAGAACTGAGAAACATTATGTTTAATTCAATGCATGAGATATGTGCCTGCATGTCCACGTAGTACTCTTTTATCAAACACGTACATATATAAATACATAAGTATTAAGCACATGTCTATGTGCATATGTATAACACATGAGATATGCGCCTGCATGTCCACATAGTACTCTTTTATCAAACACGTACATATATAAATACATAAGTACATAAACACATAAACGAAAATATTACCTGATTCAGCAATATGATCAGATGATCCTAGTTCTTTGATCCTAGATAGAGCTTCCTCCTCAAAGCGTTCCCGTCCATCAAGCAAAATGCTCAGATATCTGTACATGTTACTCTGGATCATTAACTTGATATCTTGCAGTTCTTCTTGAGTGAACTTGTTCCCATACAAAAATTTGGCCTATCCATGTCATGACAGAAAACTAATGAGCATCATGAGTAAATACAGAAACAAGAAGAGTTACGGTCGTAAGAGAATTTAAGAAGTAAAAGTGCAAAATCTAGATGGTAGTGTCAATTAGCAATTTAACAACCAAGTAGAAAAGAAAGTGGTCTAATCCTAGTATCAAATAAGTGTTGGAAACACTTTTAACCATTCAAGGAACAAACCTCTAGTGCAAGAGCAATTTCCATAAAAACCACAGCTTAATTAACAACCAAGTAGAAAAAAAATTGGCATTATCCTCCTATCAAATAAGTCTTGAAAACACTTTTAATCTTTAGGAATTCCTTTGAACCTATTCAACAAACCTCTAGTGTGAGCAATTTCCATAAAAACCATAGCTTAATTGACATTTGACACAGGCAGTTTCTGACTTCGGCGAGAACAAATCACTGGGCCAGAATGGTTTTATCTGTTTATTTTTTTCACAACACTCGAGAGAGATTTTAGGAGTCTTGGATAAGCTTATAACAATAGGGTCCTGGATGGACTTCAGCCCTATTTATTCCTCATCCCCCAATGTACAAGTCCTTGAAGAAGTCTATAACAATAGGGTGCTGAATAGACTACAGTCCTATATATTCCTCATCCCCAAAAAACTGGAATCTGGTAAAACTGCGACTTTAAAACAGTTAACTTGGTCAGTAGTTTCTACTCTCTACGACATAATACTAGCTAGCGTCCTTGGATTGGATTGAAGAAATATTTGTAGGATACAATTGTAAGAGTGCAAGTATGGGTAGCAAAACACATATCTTTAATGGCGTGGGAAGTTGACTTTAGTTTTACCAGTGGTTACTAGTATCCCCAAGTATATAAAACCTTTCATTCATAGTCTCCTTCATGGTGCAATGTATAAGAGCAATAATGAAAAATGTGGATCATTTGTTGCTGCCCTGTAAAAAGATGAATTTGTGATTCAAACTACTTGGGGAATTTATTCTGAGAGGATGTATGTGGATTTATTTCTAATAAGATTTAGGAGGCCAATAATGATCTTGCTAAAGTTCCTTGGAAACATGCTGTATTGGAAATGATGTGGGTAACTTAGCTAGCTAGGAACTAAGGGTTCTCTCATAGCTTTGAATATGTTAATTTCTTATGAGAGAGAACTAAAATATCGGGTGTCTTTCAGGTTGTCTCTTGTAAAGGAACACTAAGGAATTTTTGTTTTCGAGTTTTAATTTGTTGTGGCCGAGAGATCTGTTGTCAGATTCTGTTCCAGTTTTTATTTTTTATTTTTTTAGTTTTTTGTTCTCTTCCTCTAATTGGTGAAGACAAAGTGTCGTCCTATTTTGATTTCTTTTCTTAATAGAAAATGTTTCTTACAAATAAAAGGAAGGCATATGTCTGCACCTGCTTGAAGATAGTGCTGGTTCCCGAGCATGGAAGTCCGAGAAGAAGCAGCTTTTGAACTTTTTTCTGCTCCAGATAATTTGGAACGGTAGTATAATTGCTAACCTCATCTCTTGATCCATGTGGTTGACCATGGGGCACGGGCAAAGAGAACAAGGTACAAGCGAACCTTGTTGTTGCCTGTCTAGCAAAGAGCAGTATGATGAAGATATCAAGTATCAACACTTTAATCTCAAACCCAAGTTTCCAACAATTGGCTTCCAGTACATACCTTCTCCCAAATATTTCCCCTGATATTATTCTGACCTTCTTCCTCATAACGGCCATCATCATAGACCCAAAAATGGGTGTCACGTGGACATTGCACATTTGCTAGCTGAGATATTAAGCATGAAGTTAGTAAGAAATCGTGTTGACTAAACTAAAAAAATAAGTAAATAAAGCAGATGCACCACCAGAGAGATTAGGCCCTTCTTATATCAAAACTTAAAACATTAATCGATTAATAGGTAACTCAAAACGAAACATAGCTCTAATTATATATATTACAAATTTTATTAGATTGAAAAAATTAATTAACTTTAAACCCACTTACCTCCAACATAATGATGACATCAAGGCGATGTGTTCACGCATATTATTATATATGCATGGAATAATATTTTCGTTTAATCTAACCAAATGACATAAATACAAAGGGGAAAGTAGCCTTTCTTTCAAGTAAGTGCATCTTCCTTGACGGGTCTAAACATTAAAGAAAATATTCTTCCTACATGATAGCTACAAACATTTAGAGAAAATGATCAAGAAGCAGTATATGGTGGACAAATAGAATAAGCAATGCAAATATTGTAACCAACAAGGAATTGGAGTCACTATTCAGAAAAAAATCTGAAAAGTAGAACATATTTGCTTTATACCAGAATAAAAGGAAACAACTAACTGCATTTAGCCCCACCATCAAATCTATTATCAAAACACATGCGTTTAGCTATCACATCTCTGTTTCTAGTCAATTCAGGTGCTCAAGACACATAAGATCAAAGGCAAAACAGCGATGTCTATGAATTAAAACCATCGCCATTTAACTACTGTCATTACACAACAAAGTAAGGTCATATTACACAGCTTTCTTAGACAACTACAAAGTTTAAATCACCAAATTGTCCAAGATCTCATCAGGAATTCAATATGTTGTACCTTTACACAAAGTAAATAATATTAGACTCACGAGAAAAATAAGGAGTAGGTGAGTGAGCAAGTCCTCAACGATGACTAACCTGGGCAATTTCGATCACCCAGCAGGCCTTTTATTTCGTAGGTAACATCACTACAGTTATCAATGCATCTACTTAAAAATAATAGTCAGAGACATGTGTTATGATGCTACAAAAAGTTTCTAGCAATAATAATGTGACAACTAGCCTTCGTTGATGAGTTCTGTTCCATAACTCTAAAATAGACATGGGTACTCTGAACAATGATATACATCGCAAAACAGCAAATAATCGCTAAATTGTCATGCCACTTAAGGCTCCATGATTGGAACAATAGATAATCCAGGTATGGACCCGTAATGCCACCCATCTTCTCTTGCTTTTATAAGGACTCACTCATCAAATTCATTATCAATACTATCAAAAAGTACTTAAAAAAATACCAAAATAGTAATGGTATTTCATCATACTCCCAGTGGTTCCAGCAATCTTGCACAACAATAAAATCTAACACTTTGTTAGAGGTAAAAAGGGGAGGGAAAGTACGAGTTAGAGGGATTACTGGACATAAAAAGAGCAAGCTGTTTACTAGAAATTATTTGTAAAGGGAAAGGAAGACGGGAAGGATAATGTGCTTAAAAGGCCCATAGTTTTATGTACATAAAATAATTACGGAACACTGCTAGCTTATCATTTATATGGCATAGATGCTATCAACCAAATCAGTGTTAGGTTTGGATTGTTTCTTTCCTTTCATCTACATATTTCACAGCAATTCGCAGGTTAAACTTGATGAAGATTAACCTACATGAGTGTGAATGTCACACTGTAGGAGGATCCAGACTAGTCTCAAGCATAAGTGAAGATCTATGAATGGCATTGAGCCTAAATATGCCAACTCGCAAGAACTATCCAAATTTTAGAAGGCTAGTAGATGGCCACTCGAATTTAAATGAGAAATGATTCAGCTGCATCTATCTCACCAGCAAATTTCAGGGAAGAGAACTACCAGATATATACCTCCCCCACTTCCACGGTATTCTTATGGCATGATTGCTCCTACTCAAGTTTTATCAGAAAAGTTTATTCTAATCAAAACAGAAATTTTAAATTGACGTTAGGCAGCAGCAGCACATGCATCAACCCACTGCAACTTCATAAATGCCGAATCATCGTTAATGCCTTATAGACTTCATAAATAAAAGCCATGGAATATTTCAACCCTTTTGCCCCTTAGTTGTTCCTGTTATTCTTCCATTTGTTTCATTACTTGGGACATCTAATAAGAACCCAATAGAGTGAGACAACAAACTGAGTAAGTCGGTGCAATAACAAGGCTTACCGATGTAAAATTCCAACATGACATTTTAATTCACGTCAATAATTCAGACAACATAAAAGATCAAGAAATCATAACAGTACAAAATGTAGAACTTAATTTTCTCTAGGATGGAGCAAATTAAAGAATAGATGACAGGTCTTCTTTTATTATAACCTCACCAGCTCTAATTTAATTTGTAAAATCACAAGCCTAAAAGCTGCACCTTATAACACAAACAAAATATACATATATGAATCATATCTGACATATTTTCAATAACAATGTCAAGGACTTACCCTCAGGATCCTCAATTCAAGTTTTGTAATTTCTCGACCATTGATATAAACTTCAGTATTCCCGTTGCTTGCTTCAGGGCTAAGCTTTCCAGTGAAATTTAAGTTTGAACTTATTATTCTATCTGGTTTTTCTCCCTCCTGTGAGATGATCAAGTAAAGTGACTAATTATGTGGGAATATAGAAATTCCATATAATTCAGAAAGACAGCCCAAAAAGAACTCAGTTGAATATCCATTGTTGAAAATACACTAACCTTTCCCCAGAAACCAGATTCTTTATCATACCAATATCTACCAGGCTTCAACTTCCGAGGAGGTATAGGACATCCAAGTAATTCAGCCATTTCTTCTGGCTTCAGAGGGAATCCATTAACTATCAGCTGCTCTGGCCGAAGCTGATTAGCAGAGCACTCTTTTTCAGCTTTCATGATCTGCTTGACTTCCAAAGGACTGAGCAATCTGGACAACACCCTTGAATGCTTACCCAATTTTAACCGCTTTGATTCATCAATTGGCTGACTAATACATGTCACACACTTCCGTCCTTCAGGCATCGATCCCATCGCTCTTAGCACACAGTTGCTGCAATACTTAGCATCACAGACCAAGCAAGACTCCTTAGTTTCCCACTTTCCTTTCCCACACCGATAACATACTCTACTTTTCTTCTTCTTCTTCTCTTTCATAACCCCAACATACTCGGGAAAAGCTGGCTTCTCTACATCAACCTCTTTCCTCTCAGATCTATCAACAGTATTAAAAGTGACAACTGGAGCTCGTTTTACTTCATTAGGACCTTGTTTCGGAGGATTACTCGGAGGATTATGGACTGAACCTGGAGAAGCTGAAGGTGAAGCTGAAGAGAGATCAGGGTTTTGCAAGACAGACACCACAGACTCTGAACTTCCTGATACCCTCGCACTCTGCGCCGGGGAACTCGTTACCCCAGCAATACAAGACACAGGCAGTGGAATCGGTTCAATAACTGGCGGACCCAGATTAGCAACAGACCTTCTGGATTCAGATAGTGGTTCTGCGGTAGGGATTGCGCGTGAATTAACATCAAGAGGCTCAACTTTAGGCACTTCATAGGTGACAGGCGGACCAACATACTCCATAGCAATGGAATAATCAAGATGAGAAGAATCCTCCGGTATAGGCGCACCCGGTGGGAGCATCTTTCTCACCAGTTCCCTCCAGTTCTCTTCCTCCTTCTGCTCCATTTATTCTCTGATAGTATCAGCCAATATCCCTCAACAGCAGCCTAAGACCGAATATTCTACTTCTTGAATATCATAAAACTATGATATCTTATCTTGTTCAGATAAGGAGTTGCGTTGTTCCTGAAACTTAAGAGATCGTCATCATCAACCAATAAAGGCCTAACCAATTCAATCAAAACCCAAGAATGAGACTGGATCAGGGAGAGACATGGACATGGTTTTAGAACCAGTAATAGTCAGAAGCAGCCGCAGTAGTAGAATGGTCATCCTATGTAAATCAATAAAATATAAGAAGATAACATCAGACACTAACCAAAAGATTTGGACCAAACCAAAAATGCAAAGGAAATGAAACCAAATTCAACCTTCTTAAGAGTCCACGCTTAAAATTCAAGCAAACCTAACAAAACCCAATTGAGATTGGATTAATATTCAGTCAAAATCATGCGCCCCAGCTTTGAAATGTCATACAAAAAGCGTTCCTAATGCTCAAAAACTATAGGAACCATAAAAAGAGGCACCCTTTTTCTTTTCTTTTTTTTTTTTGGAAGTGGTCCAAAGTGTTGAAAAAATCAGAGTCAAACAATAATTGAACACAGAGCATACAAAAACAAGAACAAGACTAATTCAAAGCAACACAAAAATTAATACCAATAACAAAATAATGAGAAATTTCTTTTTTTAAAAAACAAAAGGGCTTTTACAAAAAATTCTCTTTTGGGTTATTTTCTTTAGGAGAAGAAAAATATTTTGAAAAAAAAAAAAAGAGGAAAAAGCTAGAGAGAGAGTCAAATACCTGGAAAGCGACGAAATGAAAGCGGATCTGACTGAGCTTAAACCTCAGAAGCATTTACCTTTTGAGCTTTAGCTACCAAAAGGTAAAGCTTTTCTTCTGCAAATCCCACCGGAGAGAGAGACACGCAATGGTGAAAACCAAGTAAAACTGAGAAATGGTGAGAGAGAGAGAGAGAGCGAGCAGAAGTGAGACTGAGATAGCAATGAGAGCGATGGAAGCAAAAGATTTTAGAGAGAGAGAGAGAGAGAGAGAGAGAGAGATGCGTGTGTGTGTGTTAGGTCCCACTGTCGTATTGGTCTGGCATTTAGCTCGCGATGACAAAGGAGTCCAAGGAGAGGACAGGTGAGAGTCACGCGCCGAGTCCGCGAGTTGTACGAGGGCCAAAATGCCTGCCCCCACAACCATCATGTTTCTTTATGTCTTTGTTCCCCTCACGCGCTCCTCCAACACACTACTTCCACGCGCACGAATTGTAACTACTATGAAGAAAAATGGACAATTATTTCGGAAAATTTTCGATAAAAGCGTTTTGTTTCTAGAAATATTGGATTAAACCTTTATAAATAATTTTTGGAGGAAATTGGGGAAAATTAAAAAGTAAATCACAAGACTATCCTTAAAGAACAGTGAAACCTAAAACTGTCCTTAACAAAAATGAAAAATACACCGAGAGATCAAAATAGTTTTTGTTTTGATTTTTAAGTTTTAGCTTCTATTTTAATTTGATTTTGTATTATTTTTTTGGGTTTTATTGTTCTTGTTTAATTGTGTCTTTTTCCTGTTTCCCCAATTTAATTGAATGGGTAGAGATAAATTTGATAGGTGTTAAAATTTCAGGAAATTAATTAATAAACAAAATACCATCTGAAAGTTTAGAAGTTTCTCATTAAATGTTTAACATACTTCATTCAAAAATTTAAAAAAAAAAAAACTATCATCAAACTTACTCGAATGGATAGTAGTTGTGATGCATTACACGCATTTAATGCTAATATTGCTCGAATTTAAGAATTACTTCTTCATAAATAAAACGAATTATTAAATGAAATGATTACTTTGAGAGCCTATAATCATTAAGTTGCTGCTATAGTAGCAATAAGTTGTCTACATAACAGTACCATTTCTTTTCTTTTCTTTTCTTTTTTCCGGAATTTAGTGGTACGATTTGGCCGTTTTATCCTTAGAGTGTAGCGTGTGTAGTCAAAACTAGATGTATAATTACATTTTTGCCCTTTTATTAGATGACTTAGGTGAGGATTTTGGGTGGGATTTTTTTGTCTTTTCCTTGTAATTACAATATTATATTCAAGATCGGATTTATTTCAATTAAAATTATACTTTATTTTAATTAATGACATTTGGAATATCAAAGTTGAAATGTTATAATAAAAAATAAATATTTTTAATGATTGTTACTTAATTAATTATAAATAAAATCAATTATAACACTAGAGTCCTATTATCCAAAATCTAAAAGAATTATTAAGTTTGATAAAAATTTAATTTACTAACAGGTTAATTAGGAAAAGTGTTAATAAATTTAACAATATTCTCGTTGCAAATACCGCACAAACTGAAATATATATATATATATATCAATAATTTAGTTTTTTTTTTTTTATCAAACAATGATATCTTGAAGGAAAAAAAAATTAACTACTACAAAATAATATAATAAATGGGCGTGTCTACAGTAGGGGCGGTCCCACGTAGGGCCCTGTCTATTCACCGTTGGATGGGAATCTGTATATAAATAGATTCTCCACAGATTCCCGTTATTCCCCACAGATTCCCATCCAACGATAATTAAGGCATGACCCTACGTAGGGACGCTCCTACCGTAGCCATCCCCATAATAAATATATTATTACCAATTCGTTTTACTCCGTAACTAATCTGCAGTAAAAGCGCGAGCTTAAAAACTCATTTTCAACTAATAAGATATTCCAATTGATTACATGTAATACTGTTAATTTCATCTCTTTTTGGAAAAATTATCCAGAAGATCGATTTTAGGCTAAATTTTGTATGTATCTTTTTTCTTTTTATATTTTGTGACGATTTTCTTTTATCTTATGGCATTTGGGTTAGGCATTCTGATTCCACTAANATACTTCTTTGTATTTTTTCTTCTACTAGTGTAGTTGATGTTTAGACCCGAATAAATTATGAGAATTTTAGCATTGCAAAAAAAAAATATATATAAAAAAACCCTAGCCCCTCTCTCTATGTATCTCCTCCCAATAAAAAAGTTAGCACCTCCCCGCATGGAGGCCGAAGAGGGGATCTTCCCTTATCTGGCCCCCTCTCCTCACCATCTTCTTCATCCTCCTTCCCCGTGCTTCTTTTTTCTTTTTTCTTTTTCAGTTTTAATAAGTCTCTCCCCACCATCTTCTTCATCCTCTTCCTCCATGCTTTTTTTTTTCCTTTTCTTTTTCAGTTTTAATAAGTCCAGATCTAGATCAAGATCTAGTTTATAGTACTGCCTTTTGTGTAGACTTTAGTCCAGTCGAAATCTTAAATCATATTGGCCAATTTTTATTTTGTTTTCTTTTCCACGGACATGGATCTTAATTGGTGATGGCCTGGTATAGTCTATCTCGCCAAGAATGCAGCAAGGAGCAAGTGTTGAAGATAATAGATTGCTGGTAGCTATTGTTATCTCTTTCTCTTGAAAAATTAGGATAACTCACATATTTGTTCTTAGTTGTATTTGTGATCCATTTTTCATCTCTTTTTTTTTGAGAAGTTTGAAACCGTAATCCTTATGCTTACATTGTAATTTGAAGATTTTTGCTTCGATTAATTATATTCCCTTAAGGAGTCCATTTATATATATATATATATTAAAAAAGCATAAATTGGCTATTATATGGGAGAATTTTGTACCCGAGAAAAAAAGGCCCTCGAATTACTATATATTGATTTTAATTCCTAAATTTAATTCGATTTAGCTAATTAGCTTTGATGATTCCAATGACAAGTTTGATAAAACTTTCGTTTTCTTGAAAACAAAGAAGAGGATATTTTTTTATTATTCGATTTTAGACTAAAAGGATATTTGATAAATAATTTTTTGTTTTCAGGGAATGTAAACAATAAATTAATATTAGAAAACTCAGCTATAAAGATGAGTTGTGAAAAAAGTGAATTTATAGCTGAGTTGTGAAAAAAGTAAATTCCAAAACCATTGTCAATAGATAACAAATTTAACACACATTCAGTAATGTACAAAACGCATAATAATTTCTTTTACCCAACAACCCATTAAATAATAACTGTTAAATCAAAATCAAATTGTTTAACATAATTATACCTACTTAAAACAAAAATGTCGCCACATATACATATACTTATGATGGAGATAGTGAAGAGAATTGGTTAAATAATTTTAGGGTGTATGTTTTTTTTAAGGAAACAATTTCCTTAAACTCAAATAAGGGTTATAACAGCAAATTGATATAATCATGAAATCGATTCATAAACTTGAAAATAAAAAATCTTCAAAAATCTCGAAACAAAGCTAGTCCTCGTCAATGATATCAGAGAAAAGCTTCACGAATGATGTATTAGAGATCTTCAATAGCTCGTAGAGATTCTTCATACGAATTGACACTTCTGATTAATTTACTAGAAGAGATTCTGTTAACTTCGATCTGCGATAATAACAACATATCTATATCTGAATAAAAAATTATACAGATCTTAGTGGAATCAGAATGCCTAACCCAAATGCCATAAGANCAACTACACTAGTAGAAGAAAAAATACAAAGAAGTATACTAAGAGCACCATATATCTATGTGAACAACTGTCTTCACAAATGGAATGATTATTTGAAAATAAAAGTAAAAATATGAAAAGAAAATGAGAACAGCCTATATCGAAAAGAATGAAGGTCTCCCTCTCTAGCAGGAGGAGACATCTGCTAAGAAAGAAGCTAAGCCTAAGAGAGAGAGAGAGAGAAAATGCATTTTGGGTATAAGTGTAAATCTTTTTCTGTTCTTTAAATTTAGAAAAAATATTCATTTTTTTTTTCAAGGGAAGATTGAAAAGCATTTGCTATCAAACATCTTTCTCAAATTTTGATTTTTTTTTAAACTGTGTTTTACAAATTACCAACGAGCACTATTATTTATTCATGCGTGGGAATTTTACGACCTATTTATACTCTGCTTATTGGAAAATACAATATTTATTGAGGCTCATACTGAAGAAAAAATGGGAAAAGTCTCAAAGAAAAAAGGTTGATACTCTGCCACGTAGCTCGAATTGAGTTAAAAACTCGGGATAAATGGATTTTTTTTTTGTTACAAAACGGAGGCCAATATTCTTCTGCTTTGAAAAAAGTAGATTTACTATTATCAATGCCTGAAAATATCTTTTAACACTGAATAATTATTGACGAGACTTCTTAACTGAAACGACGTAGACTATTAAATGATCAATTAATTATTCTTAGGTTATGTTTGGTAGGATGGAAAAGGAAGAGGAAGGAAAAATTTTGAAGGAAAAGCGGAGGGAAATAAAAATTTGGGTTGTTTGGTAGAAGAGAAAAGAGAATGGAAGAGAAAATGGGAGGGGAAAAAATAGTAGGACCCACTCAAGTATTTTCTTACCAAAAATAGAGAGAAAAAGGGGAAGAAAAGTTTTTTGATTAATGTTTTAAAGTGAATTTATCAAATTATCCTTGTACACTAATTTTAAAATTTTAATAAAAAAGGTAAAATATTCATTTTAAAATATACTAGTTTTCTTTCTTTTCTACATACCAAACAACAATGGAGGAAAGACATTTTCCTTTCCATGCTATACATTTTCTTTCCCTCCTAATTTTTCTTTCCTCCTACTTTCTTTCCTCTTTATCAAACATAGCCTTAGTATAGAAGTGGGTGAGGGTGTGATGAGTTGTTAATACGAAGACCAAGGGTAAATTATGTAGTTTAGAAAAGTCAGCATTGACTTCTAAATTAGGGACTAGCTTTTTGTTATCAAGTAGGTACATAAATAAATAAATCAATCAAAACTAATGTATTAAAGGATTTAGTAGAGTTCTAAAGAGATTATTATATAGGTCTAACAACTTTGGGAAAAAAATTATTGGGCTGCTTGCTAAAATATGGTTTTGTAAAACTTAACACAAGTTTTCAATTGTCATAGGGGATAAAGATAATGTATAATTTTTTTTTTAATAAAGATTTGGACACCAAAAACTTACATAAGTGATATGACATCATTTTTAGTCATATATCTTTAAATGATATAATCCCACTTTCAAGAAAAGAATGGTTGAAATGGATGATATCTCATATAGTGTAAATTTTTTATTTAAGATATTGGCTCTTTAACATTACTTTACTTTTTTCTTTTTATAAATGCTTGGCAGCTATATATAGTAATATTTTTTTTATAAACAAAGTTGCCAATGAGTTTGAACTTTGCACATGCCTTTATTGCTGCCATAAAGCGGGGAAAAAAAATTGTCCTTTTTGCTTTTACATCTTTACCACTGATCTCTTAGATTAAATATCATTATTTTCTTGAAATTATTAAAATTTAATTAAATCGATCTATTTAGCAAATACTAAACCACATGCATATACCTAATACAATGTTGTAATTTGTGAGGTAACTGAGGTTAAATTAACTTAAAAAAAGCACAAAAAATAGATAGAATAATATTATAAGGGCTCCCGCATAATATGTATTAGTTATAATTATATTTCAAATAAGATAAATAGAGCTTATATGGGATCCCGTTTATTAATTAAAACCAGTCAATAACTAACATATGATGAGCATCAATAGTTCCCCATAACATTACTCTAATGAGTAATACTATTCATCATGGATTGTGATTTTTACGATCCAGTCCTCTTTTTATTGGAGAGTGACCATATTTTTCAAAAATAAAAAATATCTACTGGAGCTCACACTCAAAAATAAAAAATTGACATTTAGCCACGTGGCTTGAATTAGGTTCGGGACTCGAGATAAAAATCATTTTTGTTGTTCTAATAGATAGGATAATGCGTAGGAGATTTTATAGTTGGCACTACTATAAACTTCATAAAAAAAAAATCTACACCTTTTTAATAATACAAAATAAAATCCTCTAAAGGCCTGTTTGACATGGCTTCAAATGATCTTTTAAAGCTCAAAAATAACTTTTGCGAGTGTTTGAATGAATTGTCAAAATATATTTTTTTTAATTATAAGACATTTTTAATGAAGCATGGACCTACTAACTTTTCCAAGAAGACCTTATTAGACTTTTGCTTTAAGAAGTAAAAGTTATCCCAAACAGGTTCTAATTATATTTTTTTATCAAATCTCTCCTAATCCATATATATAGTAAAAAATTTTGAGTTTAAAATTGGTTGAAAAAATACATTTACACTTTAAAAATGACTATTAGATCCAAATCAACAACCTAATGCTACAATGCACAACCTAATGCTACAATGTTAACGAATGAATGGTATTAGAAATCCAATTGTGGCAACCTTCGAATACGCGAATAAAAAAAAAACAAAAAATTCATTTTATATTATATTAAAAGGTAAAAACATTGGGCCCGTTTGGTTCGCCTATTTGAATGTGTGTATTTGAATGGAAATTGTAGAATGTGTTGGCCCCGTTTGTTTCGCCTATTTGAATGTGTGTATTTGAATGGAAATTGTGGAATGAGTTATAATTGGAATGGAAGACATTTGAATGGAAAAAATAGTGGAATGGGTTATAATTAGAATGGGAGTATTGNGTTATAATTGGAATGGGAGATATTTGAATGGAAAAAATAGTAGAATGTGTTGTAATTAGAATGGGAGCATTGGAATGGACCATTCAAAAACACCTCCTCCCCTCCATTCTCATTCAAGATACAAAATATTCCAATGGTTAATTTTTTGGATGGACCATTTGAATGAAAAAACTGAATTGTTAAAACAAATACACATTCTAAAAGATCATTTGAATGGAAAAACTGAGGCCCCGTTTGTTTCAACCATTCCATTCCATTGGAATGAAAAATCCATTTGAATGTGTGTTTGTTTCAACAATTCAGTTTTTTCATTCAAATGATCTTTTAGAATGTGTGTTTGTTTTAACAATTCAGTTTTTCCATTCAAATGGTCCATCCAAAAAATTAACCATTGGAATAGTTTTTTTATATCTTAAATGAGAATGGAGAGGAGGAGTTGTTTTTGAATAGTCCATTCCAATGCTCTCATTCTAATTACAACACATTCTACTATTTTTTCCATTCAAATATCTCTCATTCCAATTATAACACATTCCACAATTTCCATTCAAATACACACATTCAAATAGACGAACCAAACGGGCCGAATTGTTGAAACAAACACACATTCAAATGGATTTTCCATTCCAATGGAATAGAATGGTTGAAACAAACGGGGCCATTATTCTTCCGTAGTTTTAACTCCAATTATGACTTCATACATGGATGCTGCGAGATTTGATTAAAACAATACAATAAAAAGTTTAATTTGATATCAATAAAAATATGTGAGTTTTTTTTTTTTTGAAAAAAAGGACTAAAAATCGTAGATTTTTTTAATATTCTTTTAATACAATATAATAGTACGTTTTATTTCTACCTTTTACTTTTTTTTGAGGTTAGATAAACTTGAAACTAATATAATATAATATTAATTTTTTTCAATCCACCAAAATCCCCCAAAAGACATGAATTCGTTTCCATTAATTTTAGTTTTATCCGCCTTATAATTTATGTATACTATGATAACCATAATTTTTTTGTAACCATATATCTAGCCTTATTGATAACTACAAAATCCTTAAATGTTGAGACCTATAGTCTCAATCCCCTTACTTCATTTAAAAGAATGTTAGGAAATTCTATTTCCTATAGTGGGTCACATATTTTGGACAATTGTATTGGGCCATATTATTCTTAAGTAGACCCAATAAGTGATTTAATTAGGGCTGGGTCAAGATATCCAACTGGATATGGATACTAATGTGGATACCCTGTTAGTCACCCAGTTAGGGTTTGATGGATACCCAACAGGGAACTATTTAAAGAACCTATTAGGGTTATGGTCCCTGTAGCCAAATAACACGTACGCTCAATTCTCTGTAACCTATCATTAGTTACAGAGAACTCCATCTGAGTGACATAAAGTTTTAGGCTACAGAAAATCAAACCATCTAGCAATTACAGTCAATTACTATCGCTTCCGCCTTCGGTTCATCGTCCAGACTACGGTATTGATCATGGACTCAGGTATACTCAATGAATCCCTTCCTATCAATTTTACATAAATGTTCTAGGGTTTGTGTTTGGTATTTGCAATCCCATATATTCATGCTAACAAGTGGTATCAGAGCGGGATTTCATATCAAAATTGATTAGGTTTTCATGCATGTCTGTAGTTTTCAAAATCTATGCCTATTTGGTTTTCTAGAGTTTAGATTTTACATGCATGATTTGAAATTTTACATGATTTATTGAGTATTTGATGCTATGAGGGTTAAAATAATTGAGTTTTGGGTCATAAGGTACGTGATTAGAGGCTAATAATCACGGATTTGAGGATTTGGTCTTAGATTTTTCGGATTAAAAAAAAAAAATTCGGTGCAGGCCGTGGCGCTGTGGCGCCACAGATCCGAGAGGTGGCGCCGCAGCGCCACTCCTTCTGTCACTTTAGATCGTTTTTGATCTAATTTGAGATTTTGGGTCTCGTTTTGGATAGAATTGAGTCAGTTTTGACCTAATTTGAGGGATTCCAATCCAAAACTAGACAAATTAAGTTTATTACCTCAAATCCACTAAAGTTAGACCCAAATTTATCCGTTGAAAACTCTTGTTTGGTTTTAAGAGTTGATAAATTTCATAAACTCAATTAATTTTGGTTTGTGCTTGTGAAAATTTTATTAGCTTGGGCATTTCGGATGATTTTCATTGCACAATTTGCTTGTATGTTAGATTAAACACGATAAAGCAACATGTTGCCAAAGTAACCTCTGTTATGTAGTTTTGTTTAGTCTAACGTATAAAGATGTTGTAGGTTTGTTATTAATGCGGATAACTATCGGCCCAAAGGAAGGTGGTTATTTGGCACGACAACAAACGCACCTGTGATAATGAGTATATGACGATTGTTTGGTTTCCATGTGAGCAATAAATCGGCCCAAAAGAAGGTTTGTTGTTTAACAGGATTTACCGTCAGTATTTGATTATTACACCTAAGAGTACCACTTGCAAATTAATACGTCGGCCCAAAGGAAGGCCTATTAATGTTGCGCTAGGTATCTTGTGATGGTAGCCCACCTTATGTGATATATGTCATATTTGCATATTTGTGATTATATTGTATGCTTATATATGACGTTTAAGTTGCGAGCATGTTTAATTTATGGTATTATTTTGTTCTCTATACAGTTTCTGCTGCTAATTTTTCTGCCAACTTGAGTACTATTCCTGTGCTTACGGGCACAAACTTTAAGTCCTGGAAAGAGAATGTCATGATCGTACTGGGTTGTATGGATCTTGACCTGGCACTTAGAAAGGACCAACCCCCTGCTCTTACGGAAGAAAGTTCCACTGAGGATAAAAGGAACTTTGAGCTTTGGAAAAAGTCCAATCGTATGAGTGTCATGATCATGAAGCGCTCTATTCCAGAAGTCATGAGGGGCTCTTTGCCAAATGAGGAAAATGCCAAGGATTTCCTTGCTGCTCTTGAGAAATTATATCTCAAGAATGAAAAGGGTGAAATGATTAGTACCTTGGGGAAACTCATCTCAATGAGGTACAGTGGCAAAGGAAAAATAAGAGAGCACATCATGCAGATGTCTCATTTGGCTGGCAAGCTTAAGGAATTCAAGTTAGAAATTAATGAGGATTTGCTTGTGGCCTTGGTTTTGCTTTCTCTTCCTAATCAGTACGGGAACCTACAGACCATATACAACGGCCAAAAGGACAAATGGAATATTAATGAATTAATAGCCATTTGTGTTCAGGAGGAAGAGAAAATCAAAGCCGAAAGGCCTGAAAGTGCTAACTTGACCACTACCTCTAAGGCAAAGAAGAGGAAAATGGATAAAGTTAAGGAAGCTGCAGGGATTCCACCTGTTAAGGTACAGAAAAAGCAAGATGAGGAAGGTTGCTTCTTTTGTGAAAAAAGTGGACACCTAAAGAAGGAATGCGTTAAGTATAAAGCTTGGCGTATTAAGAAAGGTAAGCTTCTCATTTATGTTTATTCTGAAGTTAATTTAACTTCTGTACCTAAGGACACTTGGTGGGTAAATTCGGCGACTACTACTCACATTAGTGTTTCCATGCAGGGTTGCCTGTGGAGCCGAAAGCCAAGTGATGATGAAAGACTCATCTATGTGGGCGATGGTCAAACAGCTTCGGTGGAGGCCATTGGGCACTTTAGATTATCTTTAAATTCTGGAAAATATTTGGATTTGTATGAGACTTTTGTGGTACCGTCTTTAAGACGGAATTTGATTTCAGTTTCTGTATTGGACAAATTCGGTTATTCTTGTTCTTTCGGAAATAATTCATTTAGTCTTATGCTTAATTCAAATGTTTTTGGTTCTGGTATTCTTATTGACAATCTTTATATGGCAAATACCCAACCCTCCGTTAATGAAACTTTGCATGTAAATTCAAGAGGTACAAAACGAAAATTAACTAATGAGGACTCATCGATGTTATGGCACAGACGCTTAGGACACATTTCTAAACAAAGAATTGAACGTCTTGTATCTGATGGGATCCTTGGTCCCCTTGATTTGGCAGATTTCACCGTCTGCGTTGAGTGTATAAAGGGGAAACAGACAAACGTTAGGAAGTTAGTTGCCAATAGGAGTTCTAGCGTCTCAGAACTGATACATACGGATATCTGTGGTCCATTCCCTACGGCTTCTTGGAATGGACAACAGTACTTTATCATGTTCATAGACGATTATTCTCGCTATGGGTACATATACTTAATTTATGAGAAGTCACAATCACTGGATGTATTTAAGGCTTATAAAGCTGAAGTTGAAAATCAGCTTGATAAGAAAATTAAAACTGTCAAATCTGATCGTGGTGGTGAATACTATGGTAGGTATGACGGATCGTGGTGATGAATACTACGGGAGTATCAGACTGAGACAACGAGTCTCATTCAAAAAAAAAAAAGTACTCAGACAACCAGTTGGCCTTGGCCAATTTTCAAAATCCAATAATTTCACCAAAAAGGAAGGAACGTTTTCAGAATTTTGGTGGCATTTTTCAAATGGCCAAAAGTCAGTTTAAGGAAGGGAAGGAATATTATTGTAGGCAGACGACTATATCCGGAAAACTTTCTTATATATTGCACTATGAATCTCACTCTATACTCTATAATACTCGAATAAAAAAATTAAAAAAAAAGGGAAAGAGTTCATCATCTTTTATCCCATTCTCATCATTGAAATGGACCGGAACACGAGCAAAATGAGAGTCTATTCTGCTCGTCAGCTGTCTTAGCTCATAAGTAGGAGTCACCTGAATCTTTTTTCTCCAAATGAGAGAACAAGTAACCACAAATATTTATAACCTTGGATAAATATGCATTAATTATTTTGGTATTTTTGGTGTAATATCACTAAGTTTTTGGAAGAGTGCGGCATCGTCCCGCAATACACCATGCCTGGGAAACCTAGCATGAATGGTGTTGCTGAACGACGCAATCGGACACTAAAAGATATGGTAAAGAGTATGATCAGTCATTCCACCTTACCAGAATCATTATGGGGAGACGCACTCAAAACTGCAGCATATATCCTTAATAGAGTACCGAGCAAAGCAGTAGCTAAAACCCCTTATGAACTTTGGACTGGGCGAAAACCCAGTATAAGTCATTTACACATATGGGGTTATCCAGCTGAGGCAAGGCCTTACAGGCTGAATGAAAAGAAACTGGACTCAAGAACAATAAGCTGCTATTTTGTTGGGTATTCTGAAAGATCCAGAGGCTATAAGTTTTATGATCCCACAATAAAGTCCTTTTTTGAGACGGAAAATGCCAAATTTTTTGAGGATATTGAGTTTGGGAGGGAAGACAAGGTTAGGAATATTGTTTTTGAAGAAGAATTCATTTCTCTTCCTATGGTTGCTATTGGCAATGGTCAGAACACTCAGGATCATGTTTCTGACAATATCATTGTTCAAGATGCAATCGCTCCAGTTCAAGACAATGTTCAGGAGGTTCCTGTCTCAGTTGAGGTAAATGCTCCTGTAGAGCAAACTCAACAGCCTCAAGAACTAGTGCCTTTAAGGAGGTCCATTAGAGAAAGGAGAAGTGCGATTCCGGATGACTATGTCGTATATCTCCAGGAACATGAGTTTGACATTGGGATAGTAGAAGATGACCTAATCAACTTCACACAAGTCAAACAAAGTTCCAATTCTTAAAAGTGGATCGATGCCATGAATGAAGAGATGAAGTCTATGAGAGACAATGGCATTTGGGATCTCGTCAAATTACCTGAAGGTGCGAAGCCCATTAGTTGCAAATGGATATTTAAGACCAAACGGGATTCGAATGGCAATATTGAGAGATGTAAGGCACGTCTTGTCGCTAAAGGCTTTACTCAGAAAGAAGGCATTGACTTTAAAGAGACCTTCTAGCATTGACTTTAAAGAGACCTTCTCTCCGGTTACTTCGAAGGACTCCTTTAGAGTTATTATGGCACTTGTGGCTCATTATGATCTTGAGCTTCATCAGATGGACGTTAAGACGGCGTTTCTCAATGGTGACATTGATGAAACAATATATATGGTGCAGCCAGAAAACTTTGTATCGGGAGATCCAAAGTCTATGGTTTGCAAACTCAAGAAGTCCATCTATGGTCTCAAGCAGGCTTCTCGTCAATGGTACCACAAATTTTATGAGGTAATCATCTCGTTCAGTTTTGAGGTGAATCCTGTTGATGATTGTGTATACCATAAGTTCAGTGGGAGTAAGTTTATCTTTCTGGTGCTTTATGTTGATGACATACTACTGGCAAGTAGTGATATAGGCTTACTGCACGACACCAAGAGATTTCTTGAGAAGAATTTCGAAATGAAAGATCTTGGAGTCGCCTCTTTTGTATTAGGTATACAGATACACCGAGATCGTTCTCGGGTATCCTTGGGTTATCACAAAAGAGCTATATCGACAGAGTGCTCAGTAGGTTTGGTATGGATAAGTGTGCACCAACGGACACTCCTGTGTCTAAGGGAGATAAATTTAGCCTCAGCCAAAGTCCCAAGAATGATATTGATAAAGAAGCCATGCAACAGTTTCCTTATACTTCGGCTGTAGGGAGTCTGATGTATGCTCAAGTATGTACGTGTCCAGATCTTGCGTTCATAGTTGGCATGTTGGGCAGATATATGAGTAACCCTAGAGTGGATCATTAGAAGGCAGCAAAAAGGGTTATGAGGTACTTACAGAAAACAAAGGAATACATGCTCACTTATCAGAGTTCGGACATTTTGGAGATCATTGGGTACTCCGACTCTAATTTTGCGGGATGTCTAGACAGTAAGAGATCCACATCGGGCTATGTCTTTCTTTTAGCTGGAGGAGCTATGTCCTGGAAGAGTGCTAAGCAGACACTCGTAGCTATTTCCACTATGGAGGCAGAATTCATAGCTTGTTATGAGGCATCCAATCAGAGAATATGGCTGTGAAATTTTGTCACTGGGCTGCATGTAGTAAATGGCATTGAGAGGCCATTGAAACTTTATTGTGACAATAACTCGGCAGTCTTATATTCTAACAGCAATAGGAGCTCATCAAAGTCAAAGCACATTGACATTAAGTTTCTAGCTGTTAAAGAAAGAGTTCAGAGTCGTTTAGTGTCAATTGAGCATATCGGTACAAACTCTATGATAGCGGATCCGCTCACCAAAGATTTACCACCTAAGGTCTTTCACGAGCACATTGCTCGTATGGGTATTGTATTTTTGGATGGTGTGCAGTTTTAGTGGGAGTTTGTAATTTAGTTTAGATGCTTATTGTGTGATACTTATTTATGTTTGTTTACTGTAGTACTTTGGTTATTGATGATGGTTTTCATTGTAGACTCTGTTCATTATATATTATATGATGCATTTCATATTTTCTAGCTTTCCCATTGTGGTTAACAATAAAGTTTGCGGTAATGCACTAAAGGGAAAAGACTACGGTCGATCTCAATAAAGTTTCGGGTAGACCAGTTGGAAATAGACATGGTAAATCACATTGCGTGTAATTTCCATGCCACATTCCATACTCGATTTGTGTCATTCGGGTGTATTAGTACGGTGATCATTGAGGGTTCTAGTTGCCATCTAAATAAGTGCAACGACGAGCGCATTGATTTCGTGCTGATATGTCTGATGGACGGAATTATAACTTCGGGGATATTCAGGAATAATATGGTGTATTAATGGCCATACTTCAGTTTTGCAATACAATTGTATTTGGTTCATATGTGACCCAAGTGGGAGATTGTTAGGAAATTCTATTTCCTATAGTGGGCCACATATTTTGGACAAATGTATTGGGCCGTATTATTCTTAAGCAGACCCAATAAGTGATTTAATTAGGGCTGGGTCAGGATATCCAACTGGGTATGGATACCAATGTGGATACCCTGTTAGTCACCCAGTTAGGGTTTGATGGATACCCAACAGGGAACTATTTAAAGAACCTATTAGGGTTATGGTCCCTGTAGCCAAATAACACGTACGCTCAATTCTTTGTAACCTACCATCAGTTACAGAGAACTCCATCTGAGTGACATAAAGTTTTAGGCTACAGAAGATCAAACCCTCTAGCAATTACAGTCAATTACTATCGCTTCGGCCTTCAGTTCATCGTCCAGACTACGGTATTAATCATGGACTCAGGTATACTCAATGAATCCCTTCCTATCAGTTTTACATGAATGTTCTAGGGTTTGTGTTTGGTATTTGCAATCCCATATATTCATGTTAACAAGTGGTATCAGAGCGGGATTTCATGTTAAAATTGATTAGGTTTTCATGCATGTCTGTAGTTTTCAAAATCTATGCCTATTTGGTTTTCTAGGGTTTAGATTTTACATGCATGATTTGAAATTTTACATGATTTATTGAGTATTTGATGCTATGAGGGTTAAAGTAATTGAGTTTTGGGTCATAAGGTACGTGATTAGAGGCTAATAATCACGGATTTGAGGATTTGGTCTTAGGTTTTTCGGATTAAAAAAAAAAAAATTCGGTGCAGACCGTGGCGCCGCAGCGCCACAACCCAGTCAGGCCGTGGCATCGCAGCGCCACATCTGTGGCGCCACAGCGCCACAACCCGAGAGGTGGCGCCGCAGCGCCACTCTTTCTGTCACTTTAGATCGTTTTTGATCTAATTTGAGATTTTGGGTCTCGTTTTGGATAGAATTGAGTCGGTTTTGACCTAATTCGAGGGGTTCCAATCCAAATTGAAAAATTTAAGAGCTTAATAACTACAACTGAAATATTAAGGACTAAATTGCTATAAGTTGGATAGTTCAGGGACCATTTGAGCCATAAACCCTTTTAATTATTAACGGGTTAGTTTTTTTTTTTTTTTCGATCGAATATTAATCGGTTAGTTGGATTTAATTGCAGCAGAAAAAACAAAAAATAAGTACGGTTGGAGGAGATAAGCCAATGGTGCTGGTACGCGCTTTGAATAAGCGAGTGGATGTGCAGTTATGTGCAACTTGAAAAAGTAAATTGAAAAAGTAAATCAATTTATAGATTGGGCCAGTCAAAGGAGAAAAAATCTTTATTGAGAAAATCTCCTGTATGCGCAGCTGCAGGAAAAGGAGCACGCAGCTCGTCACGTGGCACAATGTCACTGATCCATCTTATTTGAGAATGTTATTTTAGAATGTAGACATTCTCAAAATATGCCACGTGTCAATTTATAATTTTTCGAAGAAACGAAAATATGTGTACATACACATAATATTTCAAATATCCGAAATTAATTGTTTTTGGTGTCCCTTCTCGCATTACTCATAATGAAAGGACAGCGGAGCGGTAGGAGTTAATGATAATGGGCCCCACACAATAGTCCCCCCGGAGCTCCAATAAGACAGTCAACAAACTCGGGTCCGTGAGTGCTGCAATTCTGAATAATTCAATTAATGATTTTTTTTTTTTAAAATTAACGTGTTGAGCCATAAAATGACCATAGTCATTGTGTATTCATCAAATTCATATTTCAACCCTGGATACGTACTTGTATTCTTATGACCGATTTCTAACCTGATTAGTGGTTAAAAAAATATTGATTAGTGTTAGACAAACAGTTTAGGAATTGCAAAATATGTACCAATACTTTTAAGTGGTAGTTACAAAATTACTTCCGAATTTTTGCTTAAATCATACAATCGACTTTTAATTTCTACAAGTATCATAAAATACATTGTAATTTTAATTTATACAAATGTTTCATCTTAGGTCAAATTTGGTCAAAATTAAAGGAAAAATACGAAAATGACCTTGTTTATCAAACAAAAATAAGTTAGAGTGAAATTAGTCTTGTACCCAAACACTCTTCCTTTATTATTGATTAAAAAAGTGAATCCAAAAAAATAGTTAAAGCAAAGTTAGATTAATTTCTTACATGCTATTTAATAAAGCAAGAGTGTTCGTTTGAAAGCTTAGTTTTTTCATTCTAATTTATTTTTATTTTGTAGTTAAAATAAATGTTGTCTTTTTTTTTTCCTTGCGATTTTGTTCAAATCCAACCGTAGGGGAGATATTTGTATACAAAAGAAAAAATAAATGGAGAATATTGTTATCATCAAAACTTTAATGCCGATTGTAATTTAGATAGACTCATAGAATTTTTTTCAAATTTTAATACTAAGTAATGGGATAAGTGGAAAGAACGTGATTCACCAATTCAGAAATAAAATTCGCTATTTCGCTTGCCACATTACTTGGTCTTAGAATTTCTGATAAATGATATGGAATTCCTTAAGCACTATGCTTCTACTTATACTTTAATCATCTTAAAGTAGTAATTTTTATATTTTGTTTATTTGTTTTTGCGGAATGATTTTGCCAAAATAAAAGCAAGATAGTATAGTAGTACAAAATTTTGTCTTGTTATTTACTAATATATAGATTGTTAGGTTTAATATTCGTCAAACTATAATTCTATTATCTACGTGGTATTCAATTTATGTTCTTATAAAATGTATATATTTCATGAAAGAGATAATTATTGTTTGTGATTATTAAATTATTCGTCAAATTATATATATATTTGTGTCATTATTTATTTATTATTAAATTTATAAATTAGATTTACCTTTGTTTGTTCATTTTATTCACTTTTTCTAGACATTCTCTAAAATAATCTTCCTATTCGTATCTTTTACTTTCTACACTTTTAATTCTACTGAATAAAAATTTCAAATAGAGCATTACAAGTGGTTAAGGATCTTTTATAAATACAATTGTAAATTTTCTGCTCTACATAAATCTAAATGAATAATTACTAACAAACAAACTGTGGTCTATCATGAACCGACAAAATAAACTGGTACGATGAAATGAATTGCGAGAAGTATCCTAAGCAAAACTTTTTAAAAGTTGTTTTTTTTTTTAATTCAAAAAATTTAGGAAAAGCAATAGAGTTAAATTCTTTTGTTCAGAACTGCAGTAGTGCAGTTGGTGTCTCTTGTATTAATGCTTGTTGTTTTGTTGGTTTAGGTCAAAGTAAGCATTTATGAAGTTAGTGATGGGATGTCGTGGAGTTTGATTTAGGTGACCACTTTCACTAAGGTTTTCTTTTCATAAGAAACCACTGTTACTAGTTGGAAGCATGATTCAGCAAATTGCACCATTGGTAAGCATTCCACGTAAAAACAATTCATTTAGCCAAACAAGAAAAAAAAAAAAAATGTAACTTTGAGAGTGGTATTCATATGCTATAACTTGGATGTTAAAGTTAGTCTCTTAAATCCTGAAAAGGAAAAAACAAATGGCATAAAAATCTGTCAAACACAAAAAATCTCATTAAATAGAAAAACGGGTAGAGAATTTACATAGACACTAATAATTTGGACTAAAATTACTTTTTCATAAGTATGTTGAAAAAAATAATTTTTCTAGTACGAATTTCACACAGTGTTGTGTGACGTGATATGATATAATATATGACCATAAAATTTTGACTTTTTTAGGACTAATCAATTTTCATAAATTGTATGACTCCTGTTGTATAACAATATGACACCATTAGAAAATTTATTTTTCAGAACACTTTTAGAAAAGTCATTATAGTCCAGATTATTACTAGTCAGGCCCATTTCCCAAATGAATAATTATAGGTTGAGGTTTTTACAATCATATGTAAAACTAAAGGGAAAAGCACACCCAACAACACTTTTTAAGAAATAGTATAAAAAATACGACATTCTCAAAATAATTATTAATCTATACAACATTTAATGACTTTTTCTTAAAAAAAATCTTGGTTATGAGAAACCAGTTGCGTTATTTTTTTTAAAAACCATAAATCAAATTGATTTCTAAATAGAGAAACCAAAGAAACGAGAAATCATTAAATAGAGAAACCAATAACCATATCCCAAATAAACTAATTTTGTTACAAAAAACCGGAAAACAAAGATTATTGAAAACCAGAGAAAAATGATACTTGAAACTAATTTGTTTACTATAAATCAAGAAATCAATTTAGTTACTAGAAATCAGTTTAGTTTCTTATAACTAATAACTAAATCCCAAAGAAACCAATTTAATTACCAGATATCAAAAAATAGAGGTTCTCAGAAACTAGAGAAAAATTATACTTAAAACTAATTTAGTTATTGGAAACTAGAAACTAATTTGGTTATTAGAAACCGAGAGATCAATTTAGTTATTAGAAACCATTTTAATTTATTGTAATAAAAATATTTAGAAAAATATGACTGAATATCGTTAAAAAAATAATTATTCCGGGAAGGTTGTATTTTTGTATTACTTTTTGAGCATTTAGGTGTAAGTGTGCAAATCCCAAAACTAAAAGGTAGGCCTTTCAGGATAATATGACCTTGGGCCGAAAAGTGAAAACGGGCCTTCATTTTTGCAAAAGTGGTATTTTTGAAATGTGGCAATTATAATATAGTATGAAAAAAAGTAATAAAAATGCGGTCGAAAGTGACAATTAAAATTATTGTATTTTTCAAAATCAGGCGTAATCCACATTTTTTTTTATAAAAAAAGAGAAAATGTCATAAAATTTGGAGACTTATATATGTTTACATATTTGAATTTATATTATTATATTTGTTGTTATGTAAATATTATGAAAAAATAATTATATTTATTACTGTTTTTATTTTATATTTTTCTTATTTTGTCATTAACAATGGGTAACAGCTAATCATGAATTTCTCCGTTATTTGTTGGTTAATATCTGCACCATCTCTGCATCTAAAACAACGGTTAATAGGCAAATATGGTATTATAATTAACTTTCAGTAATGGAACGGTAATTAAAATACAACCTCAATCCGTCATGTCTCCATTCCTAATTGAAGGAGGGGAGAAAAAAAATAAATAAAAGTTTATTACATAAATGATTCCTAAACTATCCAACTTATGACAATTTAATTCTCAAAATTTCAATTGTGGTAATTAAATTCCTGAATTTTTTGATTTGTATTAATTTAGTTCTTGGATTGTTTAAAAATATAACTTACTGTTATTTTTGACAAAAAACACACGTGAAGAGCATATTGTAGCATCAAAATATGTATTTAAAGGAAAATAAACTTAACAAAAGGTTTCAAAAAGAAAAAAAATGTACTCTTTGCATTTTTAGGATTCTTGGAACTATAAATTTAGAGAAAAATTTTCTTATTTATGTTTAAGCTTGAAATTCTCAAATTATTTTTCAAATACACTTTCAACGTCACCGTGTGTAAGAGTGGCAATATAGGTCATGACACGATAACACGACTCGAAAGTCGCACGATTAACTGAACCTGCTTGACACGAAATTGACTCGAATTGACACGATTAAGTAATTTTTTGATAAATTATATTAAATAATTATTTTCAAAAAAATATTTTTTCATGAATTTCTTTCAGATAAAATAAAAAACATAAAGCTAATGAACTAGTTTCTCTTACTACAGTAAAACTTAATTAAAAAAATCGAGTAAATTAACAATTATACTATTTATATACGTTTTGACCCATTAATCTGCACGTTGTTTTCATTAAACAGGTGATACGTAGGTTAACCTGTTAACGATACGATTTACTTAGGTTAAATACGACACGCCACAGATTGCCACCTCTAACCGTGTGTTT
>JXTC01000049.1:1206680-1229426 GCA_002914845.1 Trema orientale
ATTGTGTGATTTTACATCAATTGTTTTTTTTTTTTTTTTGGTGTTGATTATTTATTTGGAAACTGAGGAAATTTTGGAATATTGAGCCAAAAAAGAAAAAAAAATAAAGAATTTTGTATGAAATTTTCTGTTTGGTTGTTGAGAAACTAGTGTTGATTTTGCATTAGGAGTACTTCTTACTGGTTTTAATTTTCTTTTCCCTCAGATTGATGAAATCTGATGCCCATTAGTGTAGTTTTGGTTTGGGTTTGATTTTGATGAATCCGCCCTTCTTAGCAAAGTTTAGTACCAATAATTGGCTGCTGTTTTGGATTTTTATTGTGTTCATTATGGATATATCTTCAGTTGGATTTTTAGTATACTGGATATAGATAGATAAAGTAATTATGTCATATAAGGTTCAAAGAAGTCTTTTTTGATATGCTTCTAGGGGGTTGCTTAAGTCCTAAAAAAACTATCCGTAGATTGACCCGACAAAGAAATAAGAACAAGTAATAATTGAAAGCGGTTCAAATTAGGTATATGCTATTGGAGTTTATATATGGAACACGGACTAGAATTAAAAGAAATGTTTGTGATATTTTCTTCTACTGAGCTATATATATATATATATATATATGATGCATTCGTATGTTAATCTATGATAACCATGTTTATTTTCAATTTGTGATGGGGCATTCAATTGGTGATTACTTGTTTTATCTGGCTGGCCTTATTGTATATGATTATGTAAGTGTTGTGCGTGTTTCTGGATTGTTTGCTAACTTTTGTGCTGTTTTACTTATGAAGAGTATTGCATGTTCGGCTTTTTTAATGTTTGGTTCTAGCTCAAGGATGCCGCTGACTACGTATTTAGAGAACTACATTGCTGTTTTGGGCTTTGATTGTGTTAATGGCCTTTGTTATCTTGTTACCACTTTCCCTTCACTGACTTATTGATCAATTAATAAGTTGTTCGCATAATTGGCAGGTTTTGGATTTGAAAAGCAGGGGACCAGCTTTTGCCTTACTGTGGGGATCCAATATAACTGCTTTCTCTGCTGAAGAGATCCCTTGTATTTCTGCTGTTATTGTTGCTTTGCTCTCTGAGGTATTACTCTTGTAAGTTTGTATTTATTTATTCATCTTATTACTTATTTCTTTGAGGCGCTTTACAATCTTATTACTTATTTCTTTCTCCTCTAATCCGTCGTTGATTCTCGATCGATCAATTGACTCATTTTCAAATTGATTCCGGTTATAATGAACTTCATTCTCATTGTTATTACATTCTGACCAAATTTTTCTCCCAGAATTGACTAAAAAGGCCAATGGTTTTCTGCATCTCCCTCTAGTTTCCCTCACCCCTCGGCTCAAAAATTCGGCTCATGATTGGAACATAGTCTTCTATGCTTTTGTGGCAACCATTCTATAAAGTTTCCAATTTGACGCATGAAATGTTACTACTATTTATTATTATCTACTTTATTACATACTAGTTTATGTAACTTCGCATCTACTTGTTAAGGTTTTTGGGATCTTTATTCTCAATGCTAGTTTGTTTGTTTGTTTTTTTTTGTTTTGTTTTGTTTTTTTTTTTTGATTTTTTTTTTTTTGGTATATTGCCTTATTGAAATGCAGTAACTGGTCTCGTTTTTTTTTTTCTTAAAATATATTTCTGGAGGCAAGGACTTGGAAGATGCAGAAATTGGGGGATTTTAAGCTACCTCACTTCTTCAATTACCCACCTTACTTCACGTAATCTCCTATTCTCTTCGTATCTTATTGCATTTTTCTTTGCTGTTAATTAATTTCGAGCTGGTTTTTCATTTTAGAGTTGTTGTGTCCTTATTTGGCTCACAACACTGCTATTATCAAAAGTCTTACTTATTCAAAAAGAAGAAAAAAAATGCATAATTATCAAATAGAGAAAATCTGAGGTAAAGATTTGTCAAATTTGTTTGTCATTGAGAATTTGTGATGCTATAGTGGATTGGTATGTGTTTGTGCTGCTTAACTAGTCTTGTGCTATATGGTCTTTTATATTTATATATTATTTACCTCCTGCTGAACATAGGTTAAATCTATTTTACAGCTAGTACTTTGTTGAAGTAGCACTGCTTTGTATTTATCAGTGAAGAGGAGATCATAATGTTGGCTCCATATTTTTGATGTTTTTCGAATATAGTATTTATTATGTGTATAATTGTATGTATACATGTGTGAATTCATGCTCTTTTCCTATATATGTGTGAATTCATGCTCTTTTCCCAAGTATGCTTCAAGACACCTTTAAAGAAAACATGATTTGTTATTTTGCCAATGTAGGCTGTTAGAGAGCTTTTGAAGCAGCTAGTTGTTGCGAATTCTTTGCATTATGTCACATTGGTTAATTACTTGATAATTGATGTAAAATAATTGAAATACTCTATTCTGATTTTTGGTTTGTCATTTCTTTTATGAAAGTACATATCCTAGTGATAAATTATGTTAATTTTTCAGTGGTAACGTGTGCATGTTCTGAATATATTTTCACTGGATCAGTTAGTACAAATTTCATGCCTTTATGGTCAATCTGAATGCTTAACTACCGAAAGCATTGAAATGATTGTTAAATTGATATGAGCAAGCTGGATGGGCTTATATTAGGCCCTTTTTTTTTGGGTGGGGGGATTTCTATTGATATGTCCACTCTTTTAGTCCTGAGCAAGGTAAGCTGTATAGATTAATGATTTAAGATATTCGGTTTGGCCTTCAAAACGTTCTAGCTAAGTTCCTTTCAAAATCACCGAGAAGACCTTTAACAATTTTTCATTGGCTCAAGGGGATTCTATGGCAGGAAAGCAGATTTGGACTTTTATTTGGTGGCAATTGAGGTGGTGGAATATAGATCATAATGAAAGAAGGGTTGGTCTGTAAGATTGATGTAGAAAGGCTTCTAAATATGTAAATTAGGATTTTCCATAATTTGTTTTGGAGAAATTGGTTTGGATGCTGGTGACAAAGGTGGATTCGATGGTGCAAAGGGAATGCCACTTTTTCCGTTTTTTTTAAGACCTAGAGCTTTAATAGGCTTATTACAAGGGGATCCAGTATCTCCATTTTTTACCTAAATGGTTGAGGTGTTTGATGTATTGATGTATCGGGTCGAGTATTTGTCGAGATATGGGGTTTTCTAGTTGCAAGAGACAAAATGGAGGTAAAACCTATCTGTAAATTGTTAATGAAAGTTTTTTTTTATAATAATAATTATTATTATTTGGGAAAAGTTTACAAAGTTGACAGATTTAGTTATTTTCAGTATTTTCAGTAAGATCTCAGTTCTTAAAATTAATGTGAATATGAGTGTTGTAGGAATAAATACGACAAGCGACAAATTTCAGACCATGGCAACTAGATTTGGGAGTCTGGGAAGTTGGCTATGAATATTTGGACATCTCACTGTTATGAAGTTGGCAGATTTGTTTATTTTCAGTGAGGTCTCAGTTCTTAAAATTAATGTGAATATGAGTGTTGTGGGAATAAATATGACAAGCAATAAATTTCAGCCCATGGCAACTAGATTTGGGAGTCTTGGAAGTTGGCTACGACTATTTGGACATCTCACTGGTGGCAGTCCAACATAGAGTGAATTTAGGTGTCTGGTTTTTGCTGATGTCTTAAAAAGAATGGTGTAATCTGGCTCTTGATAGAAACTAAAGAATCTTTGAAATTGTGAGGAGTCTGTGGAGTTTGTTTGGAATATATTTAAATTTTGGGTGACCATCTTGATTTTTTCTTTGAAGGAGTTTAGTGATGTTTGGTTGGACTTTTGCCCCGTTTGGTTCACCCATTCGAATGATTGTATTTAAATGGAAATTCAAGAATGTGTTATAATTGGAATGGAAGATATTTGAATGGAAAAACATTGGAATGTGTTGTAATTAGAATGGGAGCATTGGAATGGACCATTCAAAAACACCTCCTCCTCTCCATTCTCATCCAAGACACAAAAATCCATTCTAATAGTTGATGTGACTGATGAACCATTTGAATAGAAAAATTGAATTGTTAAAACAAACACCCATTCCAAAAGACCATTTGAATGGAAAAATTAGAGTTTTTGAAACAAACATCCATTCAAATGGATTTTCCATTCCAATAGAATGGAATGGTTGAAACAAACGGGGCATTTATTATTTTTATTTTATTGGAGGGATCTTTTTTAATTGATTGTTTACGCTAGTTCAGTTATTTTCATTCCTTTGAAGTCATGTTGTTCTCCTTGTTCTTTGTAAATTTCTGGTTTCTTATAAGAAAAGTGTGTATATGTTTTTTATTTTCTTTATTTTTCACTTTACTAATATGATATTCACTCTAAAGGCGTAATGTTTGTGGTTGCAGAAAATATCCTTATATAAATCAACAATACATATACAAATTGTTTTTCGAATATAACTTCCATTTGTCATGTTTCTTGCGACTGTCGTGTTCTTGTGTTCTCGGTTGTTAATTTTGATTTAGTTTCTTGCGAATTGTTTTGGCAAAAAGATTAATACATTTTCTCCAGTTTGCAGCCAGTAAGGGATATCCGTGAAAAGCAGGTACAACTTTGGAAGGAACTTATTCTTGAGTACTGTAGATTCCAAAAGATATTTGTGATTGGATTGGAAGAAGACTTTCCTTTATTCTCAAATCCTGTAATTGAAAGTAAGTGTGATTTTCTTGTTTTGTTCTAGGTATAGTGTTAAAATATTCAATTTACTGCCTGAAAAATTTTACAGGCTTGTGTTCTGACAAGGCCTAGGAGCATGTTGACTTAAAAGGAAAAAAATATGTGCTTATATATTGAGATTTATTTGCTTATATATTGAGGGCCTTGTTACTAGTTAGGATCTATGTTTCTTTTCTATCTAGGTACCCATTTTCTAATCTATAACAGATGTTTTTTGTTCGTAACACTTTATGTGTTTCCTGATTATCACTTCAGTTCTGAACCTTTATGATTTAACTTGTTCATTTAGAAAATTTAATTATCTTTATGTCGTTCTCTCTCTCTCTGGAATCTTTGCGGACAACCCCCCTTTTTTTTTCATTTAAAAATTTCAATTCCCTGACTTTTGGTCCTACTTCAGTTGGAATGCAAGTCTCCCGATAAAAGTGTAGTGTTTACTTCCTTTGTAGCCCTTCGGAGTTGGAAAGTTAAAGGAACTTGTGCTGTTTTGCAAAAGAGAACACTTATACTTGTGTCTCCCTGCTTTGGTGGACCACGTGCAAGAAGATTGTGGAAAGAATAGATCATATTTTCCTTCACTCTTAGGTTGAGATGGCCGCTATTACAGGAAGCAAATCTTCTTTTGGTTTTCCGTTGGGGTCAGTGATGGTAGTTAGTTTAGAGGTTTTAGTGGTAGCTAGAGAAGGAAGGTGTTGTCACATTATGTAGTGTTTGTTTTAATTCTGTTGGGATGAATGTCAGGGAGAATGAGCTTGTGCTATAAAATATAATATATAGCTCTGCTTTGGGCTTTTGTTTCTAGGGAGCTGAGTGATATTCCTTCTATTGTCATTAATTTAAGCTGGAAGGATTTCTCTTCATTTAGTTTTTTCGTACATTAGATTCAGGTCCTTCTCTTTGATGTTCTCATGTAATCTCTACTTTTTACTTGTTTATCTAGTTTTTTGGTACATTCTCTCTGTTTCCTATAAGCAAAGAATAAGTTTGACCGTTGAGGTTCTCCAGTACACTAAAGAACATATGGACACAAGATATGAAACTTTTCCTTAAGATCTTATGAACTAAGGAAACAAGGCAATGTTTGTAAGCTAAGGAAACTAGGCAGTGTTTGTGAGCTAAGGAAACTAGGCAATGTTTGATAGGTAGGGATGGCTTATCTTTAGAAGGAAATACAGATTTAATTCTTTCTATGCTCTTCAAAAAATGTTAAGCATCATTAATTTTAGGTTTTCAGTTTCCTAATACTTTTCACTGCATTGACGCATAAATTATTTTGTATAACTATTAAGTTGGGTCTAGCATTGTCACATTTTCATTTGAAAGTGTAAGTGTGAAAACAACCAAATTTAGTTGAAGATTTTCTTTTTGATGATTGAAGTTAGTTTGGTTGGACTTTGACTCATAGACTGAAATCTTCTTATATATTTTTTTGTGTGTGTGTGTGTGTTGAAGATTTTCTTTTTGATGATTGAAGTTAGTTTGGTTGGACTTTGACTCATAGGCTAATCTTCTTATCTATTTTTGTGTGTGTGTGTATGTGTATTTTTTTTTTTAATTGGAAAGTGAATTTGCTGACCTGTTACTTATCATCCAGCTTTATTTCCATGGAGTTATGCATAATGAATTTTGGGTGGCTATTTGGCTTAGAATGCTGGAGACCTTAAAAGTTGTGCTTTTTCTGATTTATTGAGAATTTGGGAATTGTTAGGTTAATGGGGGATTCTATTATTGTATCTTAGTCTGTTGTAATTTTCTGGAGTTTTTTCTTCATTTTTGTTTTCGTTTTTTGGGGACATCTTGTCCCTATCTTGTATTATTTTCATATTGGTAATACCAAGATTCTCATTTCTTATTGAAAAAAAAAAAAAAACAGGAATTTTGGACAATTCAGAGCCACTGGTTTAGGAGACTGCTATTTCTGATCCGTGTGTTATGAACAGCCTTTTTAAGACTAGTACTGATGCTTCATATTTTTCCCCAATCTTAGCCTCTGAGTTGTCTAAAGAAACATATTCGCTTATTTTGACCTGGAGCCTTATTAGAATGCTGCAGCATTATCCACACTGTTAGAATAACAAACTGAGTCTATTATCTCTTGACAACTTGTTCTTCGATCTCCATTCCAATGATTGCTTTCCTCTGCAATTTGTTCTGCCTTACTGTTTTCATCTCTTACATCTGATTTTGATAGTCCAGGGTTTCTCAGTCACGAAGCCAGGGAAGCATTCCTCTCAGCCTTAGTTTCAGAAGGTTTACTTTATTTATTATATTTGTTTCTTATTAATCTTTCTCTTTTTCTTCTTCTTCTATTATTTATTATTTATTGTTTAATTTTTCAAAAATTCATTGTCTTTTTGCTTTTAACAGGACGTGCAGAATGGTTAGATAAAGGACATAGGAAATGTCTTATTCTCTGGCATCGGATCCAAGAGTGGGCTGACATCATTCTTAACTTTGTGAGTTTAAACCTGATATAGATTACAATTGGTTGCTAAAATTTAGTTACTTTCAAAATAAATATGCTTGCATACCTTATTAGGTCAAAGATAATGGGCTGGAGGATTCAGTTATGACGGTTGAGGAAATACGTTCAGGGACTGAATCAAGAGGAACAGGTACTTTCAATTCCATTTACTACTAAGCTAAGGTTTATCTTTGAATTGATTGAGGGAGCTACCGATTGCATACTATTACAACTACTATCTTTGGCGAGATTGCTCTATTGTATGGCAAATGGTTCCTTCCCGTCTCTGTCTCTCTCTCTCTCTCTCTTTTTTTTCCTCTCTCTCTCTCTTTTTTTTTCCTCTCTCTCTCTTCACTTTTGTCTAGAGAACAGAATAAGAAGGATCCTTAGAGGATAGGGAAAATGGTAAGTAAGCGGACAATTTTTCATGGATAGTTTGAGAACTAATGAGCATTGTGAATTTTTGAACCTCTCCTTTTACTTATACCAGTAGGAGAAAGTGGGGACTCTAACAGGACCAGAAGCACTAGATTCCCAAGTTACCTATAATTTGTCATTAATGTTTACAAGATGAAATTAGATGATTTCTTAGAACACGAAAAGATGTTGTCGTAGATTTAGCTTGATTGGTAACCACACTACCTCCAAAATCCAAAGTAGATATTTAGGGTTTGAGTTTCTGACTCCCTTATCAAAAATAACAAAAAGAAAAGAAAAAAAGAAAGATCACAAAAAGATGCATTAAGACGAAAAACTACTCTAATATTTAGAGCTTTGAGAACCAAGGTTTTCAAAGGTAGACCATGAGTGGAACGTCTTGTACTGAGATGTAGATCTGCAAAGTCTAGGGGACATATAGTTTACTTTGCTTAACAATTAATGCATGAATAGGGGTTTCGCGGAAAACCAATCTGCTTGGTAGATTTTGGTTTTTTTGTTTGGTTCTTCAAACTATTAGTTTCTTGTGGGTTTAACTTTTGGAAGCTAGATCTAGTCGTTTGATTCTTGGATTAAGATTTGAATTTAACCAATCCAATGTGAGCTGAAAAGTATTAAAGGTTCTGTTGATAGTTTCACAAGTTTGTGTCTTATATTCAAATGTTTGTTGTTTGTATTGCTTATATACGTATATTTATTTGCACACATTAATATTTATATATATATATCATGTTTTCAGTAGTGATACTTGTGATACCCGTAGTAAACAAATCTAGAATTAGTTAATTCATAGAGTTAATATTCATCTCTATGTTTACTACTGGTATCACAAGTATCACTACTAAAAACACAATATATATATATATCTCCCTGGCGAACTCTGTTGAGTGTTCGGTGGGGTGTTGGCCTATTAAATATTTGGGCTTACCTTTAGGCGGAAACCCTTTGCGAGCCAATTTTTGGGAACCAGTTTTAGCAAAAGTGAGTAAAAGATTAGATGGCTGAAAGAAAGCGTATGTTTCTAGGGGGGTAAGTTAACCTTAATGCAATCTATACTGGTGGCTCTTCCAACCTATTTCCTGTCTTTATTTCAGATCCCTAAAGGAGTAGTCGATGATATCGAAAAGAGAATGAGAGATTTTTTCTGAGAAGGTAATGATGACTGGGGTGGTGACCACCTTGTTGGGTGGAATGGTGTTTGCCAATCCAAGGAGTTTGGGGGATTAGGATTAGGCAATATTATAAAACGAAGCAAGCCTTGATATCAAAATGGCTTTGGAGGTTCCCTTTGGAATAAAATTTTCTTTGGAGTAGAGTTATACGTAGTAAATATGGCCTAAGTCCAAATGGGTGGGACAATATTGCAGCGACCAGAATTACTTTCAGGAGTCCTTGGAAATTTGTTTCTAGTTGTTCTGAGGAATTTCTTACACATATCCAATTGAAGTTGGGAGATGGTAGAAGAATCAGGTTCTGGGAGGATCCTTGGATTGGTGATTATATGTTGGCTGAGTGTTTCCAGTTGTTATACAGGATAATAGAGGCAAAGAATGCAAGTATCTCTTCACTCAGGCAAAATGAGACTACTAATATAGCTGGAAGATTCTCGTGGGATCTGCGCTTCTTCAGAAATCTAAATGATAGAGAGATGGAGGAGATATCTAGCCTTACTTTGTTGCTGGAATCGATAAACGGGAATAAAGGGATTCCTGACAAAAAGGTGTGGAAGTTAGACAGCTCAGGAATGTTCTCTTCTAAATCTTTATTTTCAGAGATTATTAGGGGTGAAACTCCTTTCCCTTCCTATTCCTTTATTTGGAAATCATGTCTCCTATAAAAGTTAAAGTGTTCTGCTGGTTACTAGCTCTAGGCAAGCTGAATACACATGAGGTTCTTCAGAAGCATAAACCTTATTTTTCGTTATCCCCCGGGTCGTGTGTTATGTGTGGGCAGAGCAATGAGGATCGGAATCATTTATTCATCCACTGTCCTTTAGCATCATCATTATGGGCAAGAATGCTTTTTGAGTTTGGGGTCTATTGGGCTTGGCCAAAGGATTGCCAGAATGTTCTCCTTCATGCTTTTGGGATTACTAGCAAGAAAGAAAGGAGGAAAAAGCTGTGGAATGTGGCTGTTATAGCTATTTTTCGGTCAATTTGGATGTAGAGGAATAAAAGAATTTTTGATGATGTTAAAGAGGATCTGAATATGGGAGAGAGTAAAATATTTGGCTGCCTTGTGGGTCTATGACACTAGATTCTTTTAAGAATTATCTTTTTCTGATCTTTGTATGGATTGGTCTATGTGGATGTAGTTTGTTTCCTTCTTAGATGATGTCTTATCATCTTATCTTGATGTAACCTTCGTTTAGGAATAAAATTTCTATTGTTTCCTATCAAAAAAAATATTAATCTCTATGTAAATAATCAAAGGTAATAAATAGAAGAGGGCAAGGATCCTTTAGGAATCTAACACTGCATTAACACAATCAGCTGCAGAACAGTCTGAGAAATAGGGCACACAGTAGAAAATCAGGCATACAGTAGGAATTAGAGTGATGGAACAGTACGGAAGAATAGAAGAATAGAGAAGAAGTAGGCTGATATTACAGAAAGTAGTATTTTACAATAGTATGGACTTTCGAGAGGTCCACTCTCTCCCAAACAGAGCTATATTTTCTTAGTTGACTAAAACTGAACTCCCCGCCTCTTCCTTCTGTTAACTATTTATAGCAAAATAACAAGAGCCCAGACTACTGGACCACACTCTTCCTGAACAGTACAATTATCCACTAACTCTCACACGACAATTATTCACTAATTCTTTAATACAACCCACAGGTTTTACTTAGCACGTCATGCATAAGTGAATCATATTGGAGGCTTATCAAGATCCATGAAAATTATCCAAACCTAACTCAACTGAATCTTGAGCGGGTTAGTTTTGGTGTGTTGGTACTGTGGGTCACTGGTGGGTCTATACTTTTAGACTTGGTGTAATCTATTCTGAAATATTCAAGAACTGACCATATACCACATCTCTTTGTACAACGTTTTAACAGTTCATCTGTAGTAACTGATAAAATTAGTAATAACTGTCTTAGATTCTCTTGTTTTGGTACTGTTTAAGAGCTGATTTTGGTGAAATTCCAATGATTTGATGACTCTGATCTAATATGATGATAATGGTAAAAATCAGGGACTTAAACACAGCAAAGTTTATCTTCAAACAATCTAAACATTACTTATAAAGCATTTCAAGTTTAGCCCAAGGGCAAGGTGATCTTACTAAAGTGTTAACCTGTGGTATACACTCTTTGAATCAACTCAAGGTGCAAGTTGCACTTGTAATTGATACCCCATTTTTTTAAATTGTAGGTAATTGCAAGTCTTACAAGTTAGGAACTTATTTAGTGCATTACTTACAATAGTAGAAATAAAATAGTGCACGGAATGGTCTGGGAGGGGTGGAGGCTGGTTAGTTGAGGATAGAAATAGAGCCTAGCTTCTCCATAATATGGAACTGTGTTAGGTCAGGGGAATTATTTATTTTTAAAATGTAATTGAAGGAACAAAGAAACGAAGATGATAGGAAAAGGAAATTAAATCGTTATCTATCTTCAAAGCTGCATTTAATGAGGATAAACTAGATATATCGTTTAGACATAAACGTTTGAATTATCATTCTCTAGTGATTTTATGACTTCTGTTAATCTTGCATTTTGATAACTGCATATGTTTCTAGTTTATGGATAGTGAATTAGGTTAATTTGTCTATTTACATTTCAGGTTAGCATTTTACACAGTTTGTTCGTAAATATCCATCTATATACTTTGTCCATAAAACAGGAAATTATATATATCTCTTTTAACCTCTACATTGACTTGAATTGTTCATAGATACTTGAGAGTACTATTTTCAAACATATGTATGATGAAATCAAGTGTCACACGAACTCCTTGTTACGTTTACATGCTAAATTTTTATGCAATCGTTACTTTAGTTAGAGGATCAAAAGAAGGAAAAAAAATTGAGAGCTCATAGCTTGCCGTCTTTATTCCTCAGAACTGCAGGGTATTGACCGCACAATTCTGATGCGAGCTTTGAAACTACTAGAGCAGAAAGGGAAGCTTGCAATCTTTAAGGGGTCTTCAGCTGATGATGAGGGCGTAAAATTCTCCATATAGCCCTTTCATTTCATCCAGGTTACAGTCTATTTACTTAAAATTCTGTCATTGCCTGAAATATTTAAAGCATTGTAAGAGTGTTTGTTGACCAAGTTTGGTTGATGCTAATAGTTTAACTCTGTATGGACTGCATTTCGTGTCAATTAAACTGGGATGTTTTATATCTTTCTCTGCTAGTTTTCTGTTTTTTGTTCTTGTAAATTTGCTCAAGTCTTGCTATGTTAAGGATTTTGAGGAGTTGCAATTGTTACTGTACATTGGAATGTCAAAGTAAGCTCTCATTCTGATTGCTAACAGACACAAGCACGAGATAATGAGCTTGTGTGAAATTCTTTTGAGTGCAGAATGTTCTTGGTGGTTATGTTATAACATACATGGAAAATGCCCCTGATTGGAGCTTCGTGTTTTTGTTTGTTAACAGCATTGGTTTCTTGTCGTTGATATTACTATTACGTCGGTCTTATTTTTTTCTCAATATTCTGGTTTTCAACGCTTTGATTCTGTACATGTTTTGGATCCAATTGCTAAGTGGTAAGATAGAAACTGTTAAGTACTACTGCTGATCTTAAGCACTTGCTACGTGAAAATTTTCTTTGAAAGAGGTATCTCTGATCTTAATCGGGTAGTGGAAGATGATTTGAAATACTAAATATGAGGTATGTATCTAGTGCATAATTTTTTTTTCTCCTTAGTTCGGAAGTAGGACGCTATGGTTTGAGTAGTTGTTTGTATGCATTATCGTATTTCAAAAGCATTTGTCTCAATTGTGAAAAAAAAAGAAAAAAAACAAAGAAGACGGAAATGATGTAACAGTCTGTTGGTTTCCCAACCAGCTCATCCAGTGGCGGAGGGAAGGGCCCCGACTCTACTTTTTTTCTTTTAATTTTGTATCGAGGAAGAAAATGTCCCCGACATTTCCTACGGCATTATCCATATTTTGAAGTCTCGACATGGATACGAAGGTGAAAGATTTTCTTTGGAGTGTCAAAATGTCTATAATGTCCACAAATATTCATAATATCCGCAAATTTTCATGAATATTCAAGATAATTGTAGAAATATTCACGTAATATAAAAAGTTGACTGGGAAATTTTTTCTTTTTGCAATAAATTTATTCTATGGCCTAATTTCTTCTCTTTTGTTAAAAATAAAAAGCTATTATATTGTCTAATTTAAACTTATTAAAGAATTAAAATTAAAATTATTGATTGACAATAGAAAAACATCAAGAAATACACATGCGACATGTGGCTTATTAACAACTATAGAAAAAATTATTCGAGATACGTAGTATCTTTGTAAATGAATTAATTAGAATTTTTAGATCAAGATCAGAAGTTTGGAACTTACCAGGTCCTGTTTGGTTCGTCCATTCGAATGGGTGCATTTAAATGGAAATTATAGAATGAGTTATAATTGGAATGAGAGATATTTGAATGAAAAAATATTAGAATGTGTTGTAATTAGAATGAGAGCATTGGAATGGACCATTCAAAAACACCTCTTCCCCTCCATTCTCATCCAAGACACAAAAAACATATTTCAATAGTTGATGTGACTGATGAACCATTTGAATAGAAAAACTGAATTGTTGAAACAAACACCCATTCCAAAAGACCATTGAATGGAAAATTTGGAGTTGTTGAAACAAACACCCATTCAAATAGATTTTCCATTCCAATGGAATGGAATGGTTGAAACAAACGGGGCCTATTGATGTTTTCCAATATTCTAAAAATTCTTTTTAACTCATTCTTATATTAGAAATACTTAGAAATTTGATATCTTTGTCATTTAATTAGAATGTTGCAACTTATATTTTTTTATGTACTCTTAGTTGAGAGTATATAGAATATTGTAAAATTATAACCGATGTATAATAATGTTTAATTGTAATGAAGTCATTGTATATACAATATATGAGGATTTTCTTTTTTATCATATTGAAGCAATATGTGCCATTTTTGTTATTAATCTAATTCAAATAAAGTAATATTAGTCGTTGTAGCATTCAATAAAGTTTTATTGGAAAAATTAGGGTTGTTTTCAAAATATCCATTTTTTTCCTAGAAAGTCTGTCGATATCGATATTTCTGTTGACATTATCCGTCAATCAGAACCTCGACAAGTCCGTCCATATCAACATTTTCATCCTTGTTTTGTATGTGAAATAATTTTTTTTTTTTACTGTCTACTACCACTGAAAACATAGTTTTATGATTTTGTCCCCATTTTGAGATGTAAATGGTCAAATTCACTCTTAAAATTACTTATATATAACTTTTCTCTTTCATTTAATTTTCAAACAATTGAGAATAAATGGAATTTGAAAAGCTTTTTTTTTTCTTATTTTTTTTTACACGTATTACAAATCTTTTCATTCTATAATAATGTTTAAAGAAGGACAAATTTTATATTTTAAATGATTTTTTCAAGGTGTATTCTACTTTATTATTATTTAGAATGTTTTTGTGAAACTTCAGAATTTTTGTATGTCATTTTTTCTAGTTAAAAAAGTTGCTTTACTGCCTCCACTACAAATTCGCCACCGAGCTCATCAACTGCTCTTCGATTTGGTATCTTCTGATGGAACACCATTAATTAATTTTGTTTTCTTTTTAGAAACACTTCAATGGTATAGCAGTAGGATCATTCCCATGTAACGAGTTCAACATTTGAATTTCTCCCACTTTTTCTTTCCTTAAGTAAGCAAGGGATTGAGCTGTGCTTTAGCACATCCATTTTGTTGCTGATCGAACTTTCTCTTTCAATAATGTTTTCGAGCAGCGAGGCTTACACCCATTCGTGTTAATGAATAAGCCATCTTCCTATCAGGGTTAAGGATTCAACTGAGCATCTTAGAGTAAATCATCCGAAAGTTGACATGCGATCTATACCTAGGTATATAACTAGTAGTTTCAAAATTGTAGTAGAAGTTATTTTTTCATCCATTTAAACATTTTGTTTATGAGTAAGGGAGAATAGCCGTATCCCAACTATGTTTAATTTTTCCTTTAATTAAACAAGAAAAATTGATAAATACTAAAATGTATATGTGGTTGGCTTATTGTTGGATCAATCGTTTCAAGTTCCCTAGAAATATAGCCATATAATTGGCTCTACGTTTTGCACTTGTAAGAGTCCATTATGATTTATGTCTCATATTTTTCCAAATGGAAATTACGATTCATGTCTTCAAGTTTTTCAAAACGGGAATGCAGAAGTAGCAGATAAATTTGCTTTCCATGCATGGCGCTGCTCCTCCTAATATAATAGTGGACGTTCCCTCCAACTTTCTTAGTTTCTTCTTAGCTAAGGACCAGTTTGGTATTCCTTCTTATAGGTAGTGATGAATTCCTGTTGAGATTGTGTTGGAGATTGATTTTTATGTTCTTTATATTATTTTTAGGGATATTATTATTTTTATACCTTGTATTTTGATACTTTGTATTTTAGTTATTATTAACATTGACTCTTAAATTTAAAATCTGTTACAAATTTATAATCTGACACCAATTTAATGCAGTTAATTTACTAAGATGCCATTTAAAAAATTAAAAATAAACTCTATAAAAACTAATCCCAGAATAAGTTTATCAAATCATCTTAGTAAATTAATAGCTCTAAATTAGTATCAGAGTATAAATTTGTAACAGATTTTAAATCTAAAAGTCATTGTTGATAATAATCAAAATACAAGGAATAAATTGAACAAAGTGTCAAAATACAATGTATAAAAGTGATACCATCCCTTATTTTTATTATTGACAAATGTGAGAAGTTGCCTGATAGTTTTTGCAGTCAGGCGCCAACCAAATGGTGGGATGTGGCCATAGAACTTCAATACAATAATACTCAGGTTTCTTCTTTTTTATTGAAAGAAAGCGATGTAATTATTATTATCTTGTACAAAAATAAGGTAAAGAGTCGAGTTTTGAATACAAACCAAAAAATAAAAAAAATACGTTGATTAAATTAAAGTTCTTTATATTGATTGAATTAAAGTTCTTTCTTTGGCCTAATTATTGATTTGAGGATTTTGCNTTTCTTTTGCTTACCTCTATCCTGATAAGCCGAAATCAAAGCTTTGATTTTCTGTTGATTAATATTACAAGTGAATTTTGAACGAACCCCTCAAAAGCTTGATCAATTCAAACTTAGCACAAGACAAGAAGTACAAATTGAAGAGATATTTTTTGGTGTGTATTGTTTTATTACATTTGAAACAAAAGAAATATGATGCCTATCTTACCGCCCCTAATTTTTTATCTCCCCACCTCTAATTAGTTGATTAAGTCCAAAAATATCCTCTAGTCCTTATAAGTTGACATTGTTTGTTGACATAACAATGTCAAGGTCTTGGTGCTCTTTGGAGTTGTTATTATTTTTAAAATTTAAAAAACTCGTGGTATCCATTGTAATTGATTTCCAAACCAACGATAACAATGTTAAAAAAAAAAAGGAAAAAAAAACAAAAAACTGTGAAAGAAAAATTCCGTTAAACATCAAAATGGTATGGAGAGAGAGAGTGTGTCAATATGTTCATCCGTGACTATAAACACTTAATCTAACTTAATTCTTTTTTTTTTTTAATTTTTCGGATTTTTTTATAAGGGATGATGGTTTATTTCTAGTGTACTGCGATGTCTTAAAGAAAAACCATTCTAATTAAAAAATAGGATTCTGTTTGCTTACTGTTATTTTTATCTACTTATGGTATATCCTGAAAGGTTATTTTTGTGATTTATCAATTATTATTATTATTAGAGGAGTGGGTTGAGAAAAAAAAAAAAAATCAATACAATGAACTAATATGTTGTCTGTCACATAATTTTCTGTGCCAAACCTACCGCATCAATGATATTGTGACACATCAGCATTACCTTGGTGATGACTAAACTTAACGGAAAGGTTCGCAAACTAACGAGCAGTGTGAGCCTCCCGATGATTACCGGGCTTGTAGAAATATGACAAAATTCTGAGCCGAATTTAAGTAAATATCATTTTGTAAAATATTATAGCAAAATGTCTAGTATATATGTTTATATACCAAGTGTATAATTTTATACACTAAGTACAAAAAATTATATACCCAGTAAATTTCAGTACAGTAACTGAAATTGGTAAATAAACATATCTATTAAGTATAAAAATATATATATGGATATTTAGCTATAAAATTTAAAAAGTGGACATCTACTTAATCAAATTTAAAATATTGGTCATCCACCTAAATTTTTCTTTTAAAAATCCAGCATATCCTGTGAGTAAATATATAGCATATATATCATTTTCTATCGATAGCCTTAAACTATTATTATTGTCTGTTGAACCCCCAAAAAAAAAATATTATCGGGTTTAGAAAAATGTGGGGAGGTTAATATCCATTACCTCTCCACTTTCCCATTCATCTTTTAAATTTTTTTAAAATAATAATAATTATCCATTATCCATGATCAGTGGGATAACTTCCCACTCAAGAAAAATATGTGACAGTGGTGTGGAATTAAAAAGAAAAAGAGAAAATAAAAATAAAATCTCTTTCAAAGTGTTTATAAATAAGGACACACAAAAAAACAGAAAAGAGACTTTTGGAGCAGTCAAAAAAAAGATTATACAAAAGAAAGAGAGTAAAAGAAAGAAAGGAAAATACAGCTCTGCAAAAGATACATTCTGTAAAAAGTCTGTCTACAAAGTAAGTATGTATGAGATTTCTCTTACACCTCTTCTCCCTACTCTTCTCCAAGACTTTCTCCTAATTATCCCTATAATCTAAAGCTATCCATGATCGACAGAGGTCTCATGACTTAGGCCGCCAATGATGATCAAGGTCATAATCAAGATGGAAATATTTTTTATATTATTCTTTCTCAAAATTAAAGACTCTAAATTTGGTTTTAGTTCCGCTACGACCTAGGCTTTAAGCCAAAAAGACATTTACAGCGAGTTATAGCCAAAGGAAATAGAGTCCTTATTTTCTATAAGTCGTTATGCTGTCAAAATTTTGTCCAAAAATGTCGAAGCTCTAAATTTCGTTTTGGTTCCGCAACGACCTAGGCCATTTAAGCCAAAACGAGATATATGGTGAGGTATAGCCAAAGGGAAATTAGAATCTTCCTTTTACTGGATCGTAATGCTACCAAAATTTCATTATGTGGGGACTTGAAAATTTAAAAAAAAAAAGAAAAGAATATATCTATATATATATATGTCATATGTATTATGAGAATTCAATCCATGAGCCTTTTTTTTTAATTAAAAATAAAAAAACGAAAGGATAAAAGGCTACGTGCATATATATATATATGTATATATATATCAAATACAATTATTTCAAATCAAAAGTATATCTAGTCATTGAATTTACGGTTGGGATTAAATTCATTATCTTGAACGAAATTCGGCTAAGTGCAGCAGTAAAATAGGTACATGATCCTTATCCAAAACAAATAAAAACAATGTGGATAAGACCATAGCAATATACAAAACCTCAGTGAAATTCAAGCACAAAGATTTGAATCTTTTCCCAGACCCAACTAAATATGACATAGACTATTTCGGCCAATAATAAAAGACAAGGCCTAGAAAACAAAAGTTCATGCTCTCAACCCAAACCAACTAGACAGAGACATGACCAGTGTTATACTAAAGCCCACAGATATGCTTAAACACCCAGCCCAAATTCCAAAGTCTAAGCCTCTCGTCCAGGCCTAATGAATCCTTGATTACAAAGTCCAACCGCTCCATGCAACCTAAATTGACCTTAAATGATAGAGGAAATTAGGTAATACACGGTGATTTCAAAAGTAATTGGAAATATACAGTGATGAGCTTTCAATTATTTTCTCATACCGCATTTAAGAGAAAAATACAGGTTTTTTTTATTATTATTATAAAGTCGTGTTATGTTTTGGAGTAGCAATAACTTGATCCGAATCTTCAACGTCCTCACCTTCTTCCTCTTGATGTCGATCATCATCAGTCGTATCGTTCTCAAAGAGACCCAAATCGGCTCGGTCCGAAAAGAGATTACAATGCTCTACATCTTCTTCTTCCTCTTCTACCCAATCTCTCCCATTCTCTTCTTTGACGACTCTTCGACAGACTCGGGTGCCGCAGCATGTCAGAGATTGTGGATCCCATTGCTGTGCTCTCTCTTATTCTCTTTGGGACTAATTTGGGCTGTTAGGTACAAGATCAATAACGAGAGTCACTCGGAGAAGCTTTTGGAGAGAGAAGGAAGATGCAAAGCATTTGACGAAGTATGTCGAGGAATTGAAGAAATAGGGTATTAAGTTTGATCTGTGGAAAGAGGTTGATGCACTCATAAGGGTGAAGATTCTTCGAGTCAAAGCAAAAGTTGTATAGAAATGGTCTGCTAGGGACGTTTTTACCCTGTTTTTCTTTAGTGTTTCTTGCTGTCACAAGAGTTATCTTGTCTAATTAGGATGTGTTTGTAAGTGGTTTTTATGGTATTTTAGGAAAATATTACATGTGGGATTAATTAGATTAGTTTTCTTATTTTCGATTTTTTATTTTTGTTAATGTGGGGAAAGCTAGTGCAGAATACTCTATCCAACATTATAATTTGTGTATAACAATATGATGATAATTTTTGTTCTGCTTTATCTCTAGTAGAAGTTTTAAGGCTTTCTGTGTTCTTTGACCGTGGTAATTTTGTGGCGCTAATTAGTGGGGGTATATATTTTAGCTCTTTATTACTAGTAATAAGTAACCAATGAATTTGAGCTTGGTGTTTTTAGGAGACTTTTAATTTATAGTTACTTTTAACTTGTAACAAGATTGATTATTAGTTACTATTAACCAAAGTAACTATTTAAAAATTAAAAATAGCTTATTATTCCTAATAGAGGAAAAAAAGTTCAAAGCTTCATTTTAAAAAAGAAAAGTGTTGAAAGGAAAAAATGATTGAAAAAATAGGAAAAAAAATGAGTAATCGGTAACCATATTAGTTTCCAAATTTTTAACTGATTACCAGTTGCCAAAGTAACTATTTTTTTAATTGGAAAAAAGTAGCTCATAATTCTTAAAAGGGGGAAAAGCAAGAAAGAAAATAGGAAGTTGAAGGGAAAAATGATTCAAAAAATTAGAAAAAGAATAATAAAAAAAAAGTAACTGGTGACCATATTGCTAGAAACCAAAATTGTAATTGATTACTAGAAACCAAAGTAACTATTTTTTTATTTGAAAAAAGTAGCTCATTAACCTAAGAGGGGGGAAAAGCAAGAAAGAAAGTAAAGAGTAACTAGTAACTGATAACTGATAACTGATAACTAGTAACAATAACTAAATTATCTAGAAACTAGTAACTAAATAGGTAACTAATAACTAGTAACTAGATTGGCTACTGTAACTTAATTTATTACTAGTAACCAGCAACGAAAGTGGTAATAAGTAGCTATAAATTAGTTGTGGTAACTAAAAATCTGTAACCAACAATCAAATTACTAGTGATAACTAAAAACCCGTAATTAAATTGGTAGTGGTGACTAGAAACTAGTAACCAATATAATAACTGGTAACCATATTAGTTTGTAACAGATTACTAGTAACCAAAGTAACCAAATTAAAAGGAAAAAATGATAAAAAATAGGAGAGAAAAAAAGAATAACTGGTAACCATATTAGTTTCCAAATTTGTATACTTACCAGTAATCAAAGTAATCATTTTTTAAATTTAAAAAAGTAGCTCATTATTCTTAAGATGGGGAAAAGCAAGAAAAAGAAAAATAGGAAGTTGAAAAGGAAAAATGATTAAAAAAAAAGAGACAACTGGTAAACATATTAATAGAAACCAAAATTGTGATTGATTACTAATAACGGAACTAATCTTTTTTTTTTTTAATTGAAAAAGAGTAGCTCATTAATCTTAAGAGGGGGAAAAGTAAGAATTAAAATAAAAAGTAACTAGTAACTAGTAACTAGTCACTGATAATGAGTAACAACAACCAGATTGTCTAGAAACTAGTAACTAAATAAATAAATAGTAACTAGATTAGCTATAGTAATGATATTGGTAACAAGTTACTAGCAATCGGTAGTGGTAACTATAAATCTGTAACTAGTAATCAAATTATTAGTAATATCCAGAAACTTGTAACTAAATTAGTAGTGGTAACCAGAAACCAACAACCAAATTAGTAGTGGTTACTAGTTTATAGTAACCAATATATAACTAGTTTGGTTACCAATTTTGTTACCATTCTAGTAACCAGCAACCAAATTGGTAACTAGTAATTAGATTGGTTATTGGTAACTGATAATCAAAATAACAAATAACCAAACTGGTCAGTGGTAACCAATCAGTTACAAGATTGAAAAATAATAATTATTAACTAATCTGACATTAATCATTGAAAAAATAGATAAAAATGGCAAAAAATATAAAAAAAAAAAGAAAAAAGAATTTAAATCTCACTTTTAAGGGTGAAATGGAAGAAAGAAATTAAAAAAAAAAGAAAAAAAATTTAAAAGCTAAAAAAAATGAAAACAAAATGAGGCGAGCCACGTTCAGACCATGCACCTGATCACAAAATCCAAAGGCACTCGCTACCAAGCTAGCACCAACTTGATCAGTGTGGCATGCCTTTTAGTTATATATTTGAGTTCAAACAGGATGATTTATTTACAACATTTGCCACCGTGTTTCTCACTCTCATTCTTTCAAAAATGCCAATTTCGTGCCGTATGGAAGGAAATTATTTTCCTGTACCGTATATTTGTAATTTTTTTCAATTTGTGAAGGTAAAACCCAAAAAAACCCTAAATAATAATGCCCTTTACATCTAAAAGCCCAAACAGAGAATAAAGGTAGCTCATAACTTGTCAAAAGTCCATATGGACCACTATGACTTCATCAAAGCCCAAATGGAATTGATAAATACCAATTCTTATTTCCCTTNTATAATCTTAACAAGGAGAAGGGGGAGAACCGGCTAAAAAGAAAAATTAATTAGAATAACAAGCAATAAATATTATTCCAATTGAATTGAAAAATGACAAAGCTAAGACTCCAAATTCTTCATGAGTCTATATATTTCAAAATTAAATCAAAGAAAATTCAATGGATTATAAAAATATCCATAAAATGAAAAAAGTATTCTTAGATTATAATTCTATAAAATAGAATTGCTAAGAAATAAACCTAAACTATAAATTACAAAAAATGTTCGAACTACGTTAACTTGATTCCTCTTCCCAAAGGATACGCAGACAATCTAGAAAATATATTAGGTGCAGTTACAAGTTCAAATCAAACTTTCCAAAGTTCCAAGTGAGGTCATTCACCTCAAAATTCACAAAAGTCATATCAAATGACAAAAAGCTCTAAAATACTAATGAGGTCATTCACCTCAAATTCTCCAAACCACAAAAATGTCATGAACTACATTATCTTGATTCATCCTAAAAGATACGTAGGCAATTTAGCTACAAAAAAACTAAGTGCAGTCACAATTTCCAAATAAAATCAAACTTTCTCAAGATTCCAAGAAAGTCATTCACCACCAAATCTAAACATAATTCCTAGAATTCCATAAAAGATCATTTACCTAGGAATTCGCTAACTCTTAAAATGCTTGCAATTCCACGATATGGTCATCTTCCAGAATTTCATAAATTCTCAAATATTGTTGTAAATTCCTCGACAATGTCATTCACTGGAATTTTCCATATTTCAATTCAAAACTCTTAGAACTACTAGTGGCTTGATCCCTTAACGGGTATATAGGCAACTCAATTAATTTAGTTGAGTGCAGCTACAATCCAAAATCACCTAAATTTCTCCCAAACTATACAAGTAAATTGATGTCATTATAATTAGAATTTAAAGGTGTTCTTTTGTACCAAAGGATTGTAATTAAGAAGTTATTCTTATGATTTTGAATAGATCGAACTCTAATTAATAAAATTCCATACTTTAAGATTGCCATAGGTGAAATTAT
>JXTC01000049.1:1230117-1246081 GCA_002914845.1 Trema orientale
TCTAAAAGGTAGAATTTATTTATTAACACAGGTAAGGATAAACCTATAAAAAGACTTGCCAGAGTGGGGCTAGAAATGTCAATTTGACAATATTAATAAATATTGAGCGCGAGTAGAACATTGACTGATAATAGCAATCACATTCTATTAATGCAACAAAGAAATGAGGAACGCTACATGATCAAGTACGGCTAATGGTTATTTTAATAAAATAATTTTTGGTAGCGCAAGTGTAATTAATTTTCGTATAATAAAATTGGATATTAGAACAAAGAGTCAGTTAATTAGGTGAGATTTTAGATTGAAAGAGCATTGATAGTGTGATCATAATACTACTGGAATACCAGGTTTTGATAATGTAGGTTTTGAGAGGAAGAAGTGCAACCGAAAATGACAAGATATAACTTATTTTTAATAATGTCATTTCGAAAAGTGTAATGTTGCTTGATTAATTTTAATGGAATACATACGTAAAGGCTAATGCATGATAAAGTGATGAAATGTATCACAGTGAAATTATTTATTTAAATGGAAATTGTAAGAAATAGTAAACGAATATATGACATTCTTACTAAACTAATATATGACATAGTTTTTCCTCAATATATATATATATATATGAATGACATAGTTGAATTGATGACTGATTAAGTAATTTATAATAAATGGAGATGATTAATAATAGAGGAAAAAAGTTGGCATAGAATTCATCATATAAGTAATGCATTAGAGAAGGACGAAGCTGAAGTTAAAAAGTACTATAACAAAAGGAAATTTCTTGGTTACTTAGGACGTGGATTCACATAAATGGAATGAATCTTGGGTTGAATCATTGAATGCAAGATCCTGTGAGGTGCCCGTCGCTTAATCTGATGAAATGGTACTGGAAGATGGCCTTAGATGTTGCCTTCGAGAAGGGGGACTTTTTTCGCAATTTCTTGCGTCATAGCCAACTCCATGGCAAATACGACATATTCTTGTCCTTTTTACATTCGTAGCTGATGCTTCTCCATGCCCTGCGTCTCTGGAAGACACTATTTGACTAGTATCCTTTGCTTTGACAATTATTGGATCCTTTACAATGTAGGGTTTTGCCGATGCCCTGGAGTAGGTTCATTGTCATTGTTGGTAGAAGGAGCATGTCATTGTTGGTAGAAGGAGCATTCTCGTATTCTTTTTTGAAAAGGGCATTGAGTCTAGTAATCTCTTTTTTTGCAACCTTGAAAGAGTTTTTAACCTTTGAAGCATAGAAATTCATCAAGTTACAATCAGAGTGTAGGGAGCCATACCTGGATGTTACAATCAGAGTTTAGGGAGCTATACCTGGACATCTCGATGAGTTCACATTGATTGTCAGTAGTGTGTATGTAATTTACTTCATGTAAGGAACTCTTTGCATCCTTTTGCCATCGGGGTAAGACGAGGAATTTTGGGATAGCTCTAATATCCATAATTTTCATGCAAGCCCATATATGCCAGCAAGGATAACCATCAGTTTCAAACATCATACAAGTGCATTTGAATTCATGCTTATTTAAGCAATACCGGACTTTATAACCAATATCACCATGTTGAAACTTGGACAAATGGAGCAGATAGTAGTCTTTTTGATCCTTACAGGTAGGTATGGAGAATACATTATCTTTACTCATTTGCTCAGCTACTTTGTAGTACAATTCTCTACTGAAAATCTGGGAGGCTTGTTCATAATATATTCGTAGGGGATCTCGTGGCAGGGGCAGCTGTGATGTTGTGTGCTTACTTATGTAGTTACAATGTGATTCATTATGCCGTATTTTAGAGAGTGCAAAATTAAGTTGTGAAACAAAATCATGTAGAGAATAATGAACTTTCTGGTTGAGCTCTTTTTTAATACAGAAATTCATGGACTCACATCGTTGCGTGGTTCTCATTTTACCAAAAAAATGTCCCCTTAGAAATACCTCTCCCTAATTTTCTCGTTTTTCATAAAGTTAGTGACACCAGTCATTATCAGTTAGGTCAAAGTGTATTAATAGTTCCACCTATTTCGTTTCAAACTTTTCCAATGTGTATAGTTCCACCTATTTCGTTTCAAACTTTTCCATGGTGTAATAGTTATACAAGAAGTCTGAGAAACCTTTCTTGAAGAGTGGATCTTTAACGTTTCTTGATGTGTTGTTACCAAAATACCAACCACACAAGCAATGAGTAGCGTCGGGTATGAATTTGGTGATTGCAAATCGCATTGCTGGATCTCCATCTATTAAAATCACTAACAGTTTCTTTCCTTTCATACAGTCTAGGAAGATCGCAATAACCAACAATACATATCAATTGTCTAATCTAACGAAAGTGCGAATCCAAAAACACACGTGTCATAGTAGTGATTTATACTAATAAGAATACAAAGTGGCTTAAGATATTTGTTGGACTTGTAAGTAGTGTCAAGTACAAGAACCTCTCCAAAAGCTATGTAATCCCTTCTAGAATCCCCATCTGCCCAGAATAAGTTTGTGAGATGGTTCTCATTATTCACTTGATATTCAACATAAAGATTCATGTCCTTCCTTGATCGACAATCCAAATAACCCAAAGCACCTTCAGAGTCACTTTCCAATTTGCCTAATTTCCTTAAAGAAGCAACCTTGTTGTAGGCATCTCTCAATTGGAAGGGTAACTTGTCAAAACCCCCTGATTGTAAAGCAACGTGTGCTACAATNGTGTAATAGTTATACAAGAAGTCTGAGAAACCTTTCTTGAAGAGTGGATCTTTAACGTTTCTTGATGTGTTGTTACCAAAATACCAACCACACAAGCAATGAGTAGCGTCGGGTATGAATTTGGTGATTGCAAATCGCATTGCTGGATCTCCATCTATTAAAATCACTAACAGTTTCTTTCCTTTCATACAGTCTAGGAAGATCGCAATAACCAACAATACATATCAATTGTCTAATCTAACGAAAGTGCGAATCCAAAAACACACGTGTCATAGTAGTGATTTATACTAATAAGAATACAAAGTGGCTTAAGATATTTGTTGGACTTGTAAGTAGTGTCAAGTACAAGAACCTCTCCAAAAGCTATGTAATCCCTTCTAGAATCCCCATCTGCCCAGAATAAGTTTGTGAGATGGTTCTCATTATTCACTTGATATTCAACATAAAGATTCATGTCCTTCCTTGATCGACAATCCAAATAACCCAAAGCACCTTCAGAGTCACTTTCCAATTTGCCTAATTTCCTTAAAGAAGCAACCTTGTTGTAGGCATCTCTCAATTGGAAGGGTAACTTGTCAAAACCCCCTGATTGTAAAGCAACGTGTGCTACAATATTAGCAGTTCTTATCTCTTCTTTGTTCATAGACATAATTTGAGCTACCACACCTTGAGGCACATCACGATTGGAGCGAAGGAATTGCATCTCAGATAGAGGTAGTTTCATGGTTGTGAGTTGGAACAAATTCTTTGCTTTCCAATATTCTCCCCTTTTGTTTCTGACTACCCTTAGTGCTGCTTGGCATCCAGTGCGAGTAACAAGTTTGGGTTTTTTCTGTCTATTTTCCAAGTTGTTAAATTGTTCTCTCCGAAAACCTTCTTTTTTACGCATAGGGATTTGGCCATTCTTGCGTTTGACACCATCAATTCGGATACTAAAACCCATCCATCTTGCATAAGTGGTGTAAAAAGTCTCCCAATTTTTTAATGAATCCAAATCTTTTCCTAGAACATCGTCAGTAAGAAACTCACGTACAGATAAGTTTACGTATTTGGAAACTTTAAATGATACTGTTTTGGCAAAATATGTGGAGACGTTAGACAAATGACTGGTTAGACCTGTGTTTGGCCAGATTTATAAAATACTGAATTTATTTAATAAGGTGTTAATGTAGTGAAATTGTTTTTCGAATCAATTGGTTAGTGATAAAAGAAAGAAACGAAAAAGTTCATTAAGGAAAGGGAGTGTGGTCTTAGTATACTTACGGTCAGGGAGGTACGTAGTAAGCTATCTAGGTGGTAATAAATTATTTAAAGATTATTGAGTTCCTGATCTAGCGAAGGTTTATTTAGGTAGTTAGGGTTTAGTTAAACTTATTAGCGGGTAAATAATTTAATTGTTTAAAATTTTTTTAGGCAATACAAGTTTTATTACATGTAAGGGGTTTTAGCAATATATTGCTCCGTTGGTAAATCTGTACCTGTTAATGCATTAACAAGTGAAGTGGAATCAATTTGTTATATCTATATACACAAAATTTAGCATAATGGAAAGCCTTATCCTGAGGATTGGGCACATATATGTAGGTTAGGTATGTTAATAAGCAATATTCTACGAAATAAATTTAACTAGTTCCACATTACAGCATAAAAGATGATATAATATAAATTAAAAATCACATTAATAATAAGTGATGAACATGTGATGAAAGGGTGGAACCGCTTTACGTTAGTATGAATATACACTTTATTGCCCAACTAGATTTTGACAATAATAGTCCATGGTAAATAACATGTGACATTAGGATATAGGGATGGAGAGAGTCTACCCTTGTATGGCTGTGCATATTGTGTATACCATACAAACAACTAACTTCAAGATCTACAGACTTATATGATGTGTGGGCGCATCGCATACAATATGAGTATATGAAGCTTGATTAATCAAGAACTTTTCAAACTCTACTGACTGGAATTACCAAATTTCCTTTTCCATACTCATATTCACGGACTTGGGAGAACGATAGAAGAGAATTTGGCATAAAAATAATAATAAGAAAAGGGATATGACAGTGGCTGTAGAGTTATTTCTATGATTTCTTACTGAGAAGCCCTTTTTGTAGTTAAGACTCAGTAATGCATTGTTTCTGTGGAGGAGGAAACTAGTAGGAAGTTAGTGGTTTAACTTTCAAACATTTATGAATGTTGGTGAAGATTAATAATTTACTAGAGCACAAAAAATGGAAATTTACCAACGTATTACCTTTTACAAAGAGTGTTTTTCTAGACCATTTATATTGGGTCATTCTTATTGGGCCTTATGATATTTATTATGGGCCGTGTAATTGCATTGAAAATTAACAAGGTAAAATATTAAACAAAGATTGGTACACGACATTAGTAAATACGAGATTATTAGTAGGTTTTACCAGAATACATTGGTAGAATACAACCTTTAAATTACTACCACATATGCTTCATACCAAATATGAAAATACTATTAATCAGATCACAGAAATGTAGTGCGGGCCATATATAACTATACATCTCTTTCTTTCTTTTTTTTTTTTAAATTTAAATCAGGATTTGTAAAACTAATTATACCATTTTTTATCTTATTTTTTCTTTAGTTACGATTCTTTCAATTTTTTTTTCCAGAAAAATCTCATGCTCATTTAAAAGTCCTTATAAAGGTAATAAAAAAAAGTTCCTATATAAGTGTCAACAAAAAAAAAAAAAACGCTATAAGATATGCATTTTATTTTGCCTAATTTATAGATTACATATTCTTTTTTTGGACACATGTCCTCTATAAATTAGGCAAAACAAAAGGCATATCTCTCTTCTAGATATATGAATACTTGGACCCAAGTAGATTCATATTGGAACCCAATAAAATTNTATATATATATTTGTTGGCGGGTCAAACGGGTCAAGTTCGTGTCAAGCGGGTTGACCCGAACCCGACCCGTTTTTTATTCGTGTCAGACTGGTCGACCCAAACCCGACCCGCACCCTTTTTCTTCAACCCTAACCCGCAAAAAATCGTGTCATGTTCGTGTCGTGTCGTAACCCGAATTGCCACCCCTACTAATTAACAAGACTTTTGAATAGAAAAGATTAAAATGGATTAACGTGAAACAAAAATGTAATAATGAGGACTTAAAAGTCACAAATAAGAGAATAAGGACTTAATAGTAAAAAAAAGCTTAACATAAACATTTATTTTCTAACAAAACTAATATTAGGGGACTTTAGGGTATTTTGTTCTAAAAAATTAAATTTACGGTTAATTTTACTAAATTGTTCTGAATTTGAAATCCTCTAAAAAATTAGGTTTAAGGTTAATTTTATCGAATTGTTCCAAATTTAGAAAGTTTTGGTAATAGAAAGCCTGTATATATTGATCTAATTCTCGTATAACAGCAAATAGTTATCTTAAACTGAAATGTTTTATGAACCTATGGTTTCAGATAAGATCTTTTATTATGATCTGATGGGACCATGCACGTACCTCACACTAGTATTTCAATTATTAGCGAACCTTATAATTGAAATTCTTTTTCTAAATTTTGATTTTTTTTTCTTTTTTTCTTTTTCAATTCATTCGTCACAATTGTGGTCATTTTGTCGTTTGTTATTAATGTTTTAGAAAAAGTTAAAGAAGGTAGATGCACATATATGTACATTTGAGGAAAAGGTTAAGTAAATGCATGCCTTATCTACTTATTCGTTTTCGAGAGCCGCTTAAACTATCATTATTGTCTTTTATGTATAGAGAAAGCCAAAGAAGGTAGATGATAACATATGTGAGGAAAATGTGAAGTAAATATAGCATGTATTGTATCATAGCAAATCCTTATTCACAAGAAAAGATGACTTCATTTACTCCATATCAATTAACTGAGACCATCTTTGCACGCATATGCTAATGTTAATGGTGTATTTGGTACAAATTAGAAAAATGCGTATGCTGAACTTACACTATTTCATTTTTCACTCCAATGTGTGCATAATGTTAATTATTTATCATATATAAATGCTATTGCTATATGGAACGCTTTGGCTACTAATTATTCCTTATTGATATCTCTACTTGGCAAATGGCATTTTGTGTTTTATGAATAGAAAAATGTCATAAGCTGGTCGATGAGCCCGTGAGACAAATCCAGCGAAGCAAAAATGGCGCATGTTTTGTGTGATTGCAACTCTGTAAATTCACAAGAAAGATAGCGGACGCTGGACGTTCCTCATCCTTTCAATTTTTCCTTGAAACCATACACTATGCTATCAACAACATAATATATCAGGACCACTGAAAAAACACTTTTTGTTTTGACTACATGTGAAAATTTTCTGACACTGAAAAAATGTTGTCATCAAATTCGTGCTAAAAAATTTGTCATATATATGAAAGGCAATTTGTTGTTACCATTTTAAGCCTCACCCTATTTCATTATTGTATAAAAAAAACTGTGACAAAAAAAATATTAATCACAATTTGCGATGTTATTTTTTTGGTCGCAATAAATTTTCAGAGGTAACTAAATGTTATGTTGTCAATTTTTGTTGTTGTGATCTTGACTAAAATAATTGTCACTAAAAGTGACTTTTTTTTTTATTTTTTGGTGGCAGTGATATGGAAAATGGCGAGCTAGAATCCCAAATGGTTGATTCTAGTGCGCTATAAAAAGGCATAACCCCAAGGTGAGTTCGTCCAAAGATCTCTCGAAAAGAAAATTGATAGAGCTTTAATAAGATGGAGAGAAAGAATGTCAATTTTCTGGTGGCTGTCGCCATAGTTTTTCTTGTGGCCACCTTGTTCGTTTCAATTCCCTTTGCAGGTACCGTTTCAGTTTTTTCCTTTCTCATAACAATAACACAATTCAGATTGTTATAAAATGCACCTCTTGTTCCACGTTTTGAGGTTTTTTCGGACATACTGACCTACATTGTAAAACAGTGGTTGATATTTTTGGTCTCTATTTCTCTTTCTCCATTAGAAAATGTTTCTCTCTTTCTCCCATAGTGTTGATGTTATTTTTTTCATTCAAAAAAATTAATAGCTTTTTGTATGGTAAATGTGGTACTAACTTTTGTACTTGACACGATTATGAATTAGTATTTAATACATATATTAAGATTATTTACTCCATTTTCCTTTGCAGAAGCTGACATGGAACTTCGATCGGATGGTGCGGATGAGCTGGCTGTAGCTAAATGGGAGATGCCTTATCCTCTCTCAAATGTAATCATCGAAGACAACAACTTAGGCCTTCAATTCTGTGGCATATGTAGGTTGGGCGTGGTTTGCGAAAAAGGATGTATTTGTACTTGGAAAATAGGTTGGCTTGTACCTGTTTGCAAGGGGCTGTGTTGCTAAGTTTACTAGTTCACGCTTGAATTGAAATATAAAATTAAGCATATATCACGATCGTGATAACTACTTATGAAGTTGAATAATGCAAACCATGTACGCGTGCATGTGTTTGCACTCGTCGTGAACATTACGAAAAGCATTCTAGGTTAATGCATGCTAGTCCTGTTGCTTCACGACTTGTGTATCTCTGTGCTCTTTTGTTTTTCTTGCTCGCTTGGAGATCTGTTGTATGTAATAAACTTGAGATTCCCTTCATAGTGGGATCAAGTACCGTTGTTGATATTGTTGTTTTAATTCAAATATTTTGGGTTTCATTTCTTTTTGATGGTCTTGAAATTCTATCTTCGTCAATTTGGGTTTGGATGAATAAGAATTTGGTGTAGGCCCCTTTATTGATTAAAAGTTCATTAAAGTTATTGTTTATTCATGCCTGCTTTGAGGTAAATGATTAATATCGTAACATTCTCGCTCAATCATTTAGGACTGAGATCACGAAGAATATGATTTTAAATTATTTGAACATGATTTTGAATATGCTCATCATCTTGAAAATTAAGTTCAAATTGCAGTATTTGTGATGATCATTAGCCTCCCATTTAAATAATTATAAAAATTACCGTCTACATCAATATATACAAAGTTTTATTTGGAACTGATTTTTTTTTTTTTCAATAGGAGATGGAGATTCGAATCTAAACAATGGGTTTGCACCATCACACTAATTTTGACATCACACTCTATGATGATCATTTAGCATAAGTTACATATGTAAAATCTGGTAATTTTAAGGGGCAAAAGAGATTTTTTAAGCACAATGGCAAATTTGTAAATAATTATTTTCGGAATATCATAATCAAAATATCTGGAATTTAAAAATAGAGTGATACAGTAACTCAAAATTGCTTAAAAAAGCCTCAAATTTTATTTCTTCTTCAAGTTTGGTCCTTGAGAGCACCAAAACGCCAGTTTCGGCCAAGCTCCGCTGTCGCCTCCAACCAGTTGACGCGCCAGCCCACCATGACCGCCTCCCTCTGACGAAGCCACACCGCCATGTCCCGCCGGATTTCGTCACCAGAAAGTAGAGATCGGCCACCTTGAAGTTTCCGGCCACCGCAAGATTTTTCCGCCACTGGAGCTTCACCTGACCTCCTTTCGTGACACTGAGGGTACCGTTGGATTCGTCTCATCGTTGCCATCATTTTCTAACTAATCTCGGCCATTAACTCGTCACCGGTGAGATTTGCACCACTTTTACCTTTTTACCAAAGTTTGTAAAAAGTGATATTTCCGTAATATTTTAGTTAGGTAATTATTTTTCCCAAGGTAAATATATGAGGTGAAAGAAGATTAAAAATCATGAACAATTACTATTAGTATCTAGACGTTAAAATGATATCAGGAAGTATGTTAATTTTTGAATTAAAAAATGTGGTATTTTTCTAATTTAGAACGAAAAGTGATATTCTTGCAAAACTGAATGGTAGAGTCTGTTACTATTCAGATTTGGGCCTTGGGCTGAGATTAGTTACCTTCCTAAAAATTATTTCAAAAATGACATTTTTTACAAATAATTAGTGAAGTTAATATTTTTTCAAATATTTTCGAAAGTAATATTTTCCTAAATAATTCTGTCATAATCATATTTTCTGAAATATTTCAGAAAAATGATATTTTTCTAAATAATCAGTAAAAATAATATTTTTCTAAATACTTTTGAAAAGTAGACATTTTTAAATTAAATTCCAAAAAGAGACATTTTCGTAATTCTCGGAATTTAAAGCCCGTTTAAGGCTCGGGATCTCGAAATTGAATTCTGATTTCAAATTTGGATTTAGTGAGGTCGAGAAACAAATTTTAATATATAATATAGTTATGATTCGAAATGGCTCAAATTTTGAGACTTGTGAATAGTGTCATTTTGCGTGCCACAGGACAGGTCCCGCACTGGGACCCACTTTTGACAAAGTATATATCTAACCTAGTATTTTTAGGTACTCTGAATTCAGTGGTGACCTCTGTTTCTCTTTTTGAGGCTCCCGTAGAAAAGTTACGTTTTTAAGTGAGTTTACCGGGATCTCGAAGCGATCGTTTGAATACCCAAATGACCAATGAGAATTTCTTCGAGCGTCTTTATCTTGGTATAGCTACCATATTGAGGTAGAGGCTCAATTACCTAATTTAATATCTGTTTTGATTTATAATTGCATTAAAATTTATTTATGAAAAATCGTGATTTCACGATGATTTGACATATTGTTGAAAATTATTGGATTATACTGAGATTGGACTGTGTGGATTATTTTACATATTTTTATAGTGAGATTGTAGGATAAAATAGCACTGTGTTGCCTATATTACAGTAAATCCCAGAATAATGCCAAGTTGAATTTTAAAATATGATTTGATTCTTGGATGCATGGTTGTTGTGAACGGTTACATGTTGTACATATCATAGGATCACTCACTTGAGTTCCATTATTGCATCATGGTAGTTTAAATCACTGGCGAGTTGCTGGAGTGCTAGGTGAAAGACCTAGGCCCCTGCGCAGGTTTTTGGCTGATACACCTACGAGTAGTGTCAGGATATTGGGTACCTCTACTACAGAAGTATTACAGGGCCGTTATGAGAGGATGAGAGCTTATTCATATACTTGGTTGATTTATGATCTGTACAATTATGTGCATTTGGTTTTGGTTTTGAATATGTGATTATTCCGAATAGTAATTGTTTTATAAACTTAGTTTATAAATAGATTTTGGGAAAAAAGATATTAACCGTACAGGTTTGGTAAAATTGCATCCATTCGAAAAGGTAATTGAATTTCTACTCAGCATGTGAATGCTCACCCCCCTACTTCTCCCACTTTTAGGTGTTTGTCTAATTGAAGTGGTAATCATAATGGTAAGACAAGCTGCGTAGCTTATACTTATAGTTCTACTCTTAATCTCTGGTGGGTATTCATACTTTGTTGTCTTTCTTCATTGTCTAATTATTTAGCCAAGATTAATAAGTGGATATATGAGGATGAATTTACTGTTAATTTGGGAACTTGAAATTGCAATCGATTTTATGTAACATATTTTGGACATTGAATTAAAGCTTTCAGTTAAACTCAATTTACCAAAGTTTATGATTTCTCAACAAGTTTCCCAAAAGAGATATTTGGAAATTTTCTTAAACATGGATGGTTATTTTTTTTAAGTAATTAAAACTAACAAGAGTTTTAATGATTATGGAATTTATAATGATTTGATGATCAAAACGAAATTATCTAATACCAGACTTCTATTAAATTTTGAAAAATTAATATTTTATTATATTTTCACATAAAATTATTAAAAGTCACGGCTTTAGATTTTCAGTCTAAACAACATAAGCATGAAAATCAAATTCTCCCTCTTGATTTATGTCATATATATTCATCTCAAACTTTATTATACTAATTTATTAAAATCTAAGATAGCCTGAAATTTATACATAGATAGTAATGATAATAACTGGGTTACTAAATATTAGACAAAACATTTGAAGCTATAACTAATCTATAAAGAACAAATCTACAAAGACGACAACTCTCCATCTAGACGACACTTAAATTATGCTAAGCAAGAACCTCATATTTAGAGCGAGGACAGAATCGTAATAGGCTCTTGAGTCATTCTCTTCAGCTCTAGTTGAAACCTCTTCATGGCCAACACCGTAGGCAAGCAGATTGGCACCACAACACCTTTCTCCCCAGCGTTCTCGTAGGACACATAAAAGCTAATTAAAGATATGGCCATGGCAGGGCCACCATATTCAGGCAAACCCCATCCAAAATCAATCTCTCCAAACCCGGCACGTGTCGTGTCCGAAACGATGAAGTTCCCCGGTTCGGTAAACCTTGGCCGGCCTCTAATCACCATGAGATCCGCAACCGATTTCATGTACTCCTCGTTCATCTCGGCTTTCGCCTTCTTAACCAGCTCCACTGCATGCCCTAACGAGCTTTCGCGCAAAACTCCGGCTTTCGAAACCGCCGCCGGGTATGCAAACGCGTTGCCGTAGTATCCCAAAGGCAAACGTAAGTTTCCATTGTCGTTTCGCTTTCCACGTATGCTTGTTATGCATGAAACGCGGACAACATCGTCCGGATTTAGGTTAAGTGCGAGAGTACGACATTTCCAGAGACAAGCCGTGATCAAATCGAACCGTGAGCAGTTCTTGGAAAGGTGTGGTGGAAGATGTTTCCGAAGGGCCCTTATTTGATTGGAGCCTAAAAAGAAAGATCGTTGGACGATGTCGTTTGGGTCCGAGATCATGTCGGAGGCTCTGGAATTAGGAGTCTCTAGTATTGCTACCTCCTGGAACTCGTGATGTTGACAAGTTATTCTTGGTGGGTTTCGGGCGTTAAAGATTTCTCGTTGCCAAACAGGTGGAATAGACGGGGCACGTGCACCACGTGCCATTTCGGCCACGGCGTTCAGGAATTGAACGAGGCCGAATGCGTCACACATTGTGTGGTTTAGGCGTAGTGCCAAAACGAAACCCCCACATTTTAGTCGAGTCACCTGCACAAGACCTTGTATAATGTTAAATTTTGATCGAAACTCGTAGTCAGAATTGACATTTATGTAAATGTTATTGAACAAAATATGACGCTACTAATATATTAATTTAAATACTATTGACACTAAAGAGTTTGATATAATTTTCATGGTCATTCACTTTGTTGTTCTTCGTTCCTTAGAAAAATTGTCAGTCTTTCAGATTAATGAATAAATTTTTATGATTATAGAATCAAAGCATTCACAATTAAACCATTGCAATTAAATAAATACTCAAAAAAAAAAATCATAATCTAACAAAGATGTAGACAGGTTAAAACATAAATAGAGGCACCCTTTATTTGTAAGAGTATCTACACCCAGTGACTTTTTACTAATGTCCTATGACTTAGTCATAAGTATTCTCAAAACTAACCATTATTTACATGTTACACATAAAAAATTACTTAGGTATCCTATTATTTAATAAAGTCTAAAATATATTTTTCTTCTATAAATTTTAAACTACTTTTGCCACTATCACCACTTATAGCACTCCGCTACCATCTATAATCTTGATTCTTGCAGTTTAGGGTAAAAATATTTTATCCGCGGTCGAACAAGACAAATATTTCTTCAGCTGTGTCAACCAAGTCAAAATTTTTTAACTGATAGTTGAAAAATATCGACCGCGACCGAACATGTTCAGCCTCTTATTCTACCATGCTTTCTTTACTTACCTTTTTCGACACGGCAAAAAATTTTCAACCGTGATTGAAAAGAAGATAGCTCTCGAATATTTGAATGAATTTTTCATATATAAAATCCTAGATTTTTCTGCAAATAATTTATAATTTGTTTATTTTTCCATCACACGCTTTAAAAGTTGGTCGAAATTGATAATATCGCTAATAGACTTCTGAAACTTGAAATTGGATTTTGTTTTTTTCCTTTTTTTGGGGTTCTTTGTGGTCTAGAGCTCTTTTTAATTAATGAATTTCACTTTTCCATCACCAAAAAAAAAAAAAAAAAAAAAACTTTATTGGTTTACTAACCTACTGAGAATTAAGAGAAAGGAAAGGATAAAACGAAATAAGCAAAAGAGACTCACCTGAATTAACAACAAAGGACAACCAAGAACACCATCAGATCCCGGAACATTATACAGAAACTCATCCAGGAATGGACAGGGCGGTCGAATTGCATCGCCGAGTTGATCAAACCGGATGTCTGCCGTAGCTTCTATGAACAAAACCCCCTGGCCGCTGCAATCTACCATAAGCTTCCTATTGTGGAATTCCTTAAGCCTTCCAGCTAAGGGGTAGTAATAAACCAAAGCTCTACTGAGTGCATCCTTGATAACCCTAATGGGTTCATGGCCTTCCATTATTGAAGGGCAATTATTCTTATAAAAGAATATTAGAGGAACCTGAAACCTGAACCCCTCTTGGTCATCAATATCCGATAGTGGCTTTAGCTCACGAGGTGTTGGTTTCGCGGGTGGGACGAGTTCTGGCTCACACCGATTCACCTGAATGAGTGAACGTGTTGATTCCATCGATGGACCTTAGTTTTTGTTCTTGTTTTCTTTTTTTTTCCCCCTTTTTTTTGGGTAGCTAAATGTATAAATTATAAATTTGTAGTAATATCTCTTGGGATAAATTGTGCCTGGAGTTTCCTGTATTTATAGAGAGATTATGAATAGTACTGTAATAATTGTCGTACTAGAATCAACTATAATGTGAACCATCAGCTGTACGCTAAACTTCACTACATCGTATAAAAGTTAAAACTATCATTTTCTTGTGGGTTCAGAAAATATGTGGAATACGAGTTTCCTAGGAAAAAAAAAAAAGGATATAAAATGCTCAACTGTAATGTGAACCATGCATCTAGCTGTACGCTAAACTTTAAAACTGTCATTTTCTTGTGGGTTCAGAAAATATGTCGAATATGAGTTTCCTAGGGAAAAAAAATATAAAATGCTGACCAAGACGACATCCACATAATTTTAAAGGACTTTTAGGTAAATGGCCGAATTTTGGATCAAATTTGCAAAATAATCATATTTTATATTTAGTATATCAAAATATATTAATTTATTTTTAAAAAAAAGTGAATTATTTTTTAAAAAATTAATTTACTTCAGAAAAAGTAGATGAACTAAAAAACGGTCATTTATTAAAATAAAATTATAAATAATAATTTATTAAATAGATAGAAGTAAAAAAGGGCCACTTTTTAAATTGATATAGCAAAAAGTCATTTCTTATAAATACTCGATTTTAATTTTTTTATTAATTGTCCACCTCCAGCTCCTACCTAACTCATCGCTGTCCAATTCTGCAAGCACATATTTATTTGGATTTAAAATTAGATAATTAAAATCTATTTATATATATGGGAATTAGTACAATAGGTATTTTTTTTATTCTCTATATTAGTGGTACACATCAGTATTAGATTTCAATTTAATAGTTATATTATCATTTAATTTACATTGAAATTTATTCCTATAAAATTAATTATAACCGTAAGATTAAAATATAAATAGTCAAAATTAATGTACTTAACGATAGTAAATAAAAATAAATACCTATAACATTAGCTCCCATATATATATGGATAGCACTACATGTCTCAACTTTTGTACCAGTACATGTGACATATAAGTTATCACCATCTAATTTATGTGTTAATACTTACTATAAATAGAATAAACATTATGACCAATTGAGTGGTGACAAATTACATACCACATGTGTTGGTATTAAAACTTTGGTATAAAAGTTGGTACCTCAAGTATTATCCTATATGTATATATATATATCTAGTCTTTTGTTTCAAAAAATAAAAATAAAAATCTATGTCTTGTTAACTATATACAAACCTGTTTACTGAAAAAAAAAATAAAAAAACTATATATACACACCTAACTACTCTCTTTCCGGCTTTTTCTCTTAGACGTAATAAAACCAAAAAGTTCCAATTATAAGCAGTCTAAAACCACGGCAAATAAACACTCAAATCTTATTCATTTATTATTGTAAATGTCACCATCCAAACCAATGCTAGTGTCCTTCAAAAATAAAAAAATAAAAGATCAATGCCAGTGACAAAATGATAATTTTACTTAATTAGAAAATTTTTAGTTTATTTATAAAAATGTCTAAAAATTTCTAATTCGTAAAATAGTTTTATTTTAGAAAATCTTAGAATTTCAATTAGCGAACCAATTCCACAGTTACGCATTCACCACTATACATGTATTAAGAAATAATTAGAAACCATATTCGAATTCAAGCTCATCCATCATCATAATTAATACATAAGTACTAGGTACTACTAATACAATGTA
>JXTC01000049.1:1258287-1298420 GCA_002914845.1 Trema orientale
GAAATAATAAAGTATGTAGGGTCCACATTAAAATTATTCAAAAGCAACAAGCTATTACTTGCTTTGTGACGTATGAGGTAAAAAGTTGTCACGTCATCCCGTGAGTAAAATTAAGTAGGTAATTCATTAATTTGTCTGAACTATATTTTATTCATTTAAATTTATATGACTCAAGATTTCTACTTTCGATTGTGTTTCAATTTCATGACATTGCAAATCATAAAGGCATAATTATTTGTAGGCAACATTTATAATTTTATGCTTATTTAGAGTTTAATTAAATTAGTCATAGGTTGGAGTCCGGGATTGTCAAAGTCATAATAGGAGCGTAATTAGTAACTAGAAGTTACTAACTACAAATGAAAGTACTGAAATTATTAGAAGGTTTATGAATACTAGTAAAGAATAAATTTATCAGAAAAATATCCAAAATTTGAACTGTTTCCGGCTGGAAAACTCGATACTTTGATATTTCCACTGTTTATTCCCTCATCTCACAATATAGCCAAGAGTAGGTACTCATTTCTTTCTTATGAAAATATTGATCAGAAAAATATTGTGTTGTGGAACTTTCATTAAATGGTCACGACACCTTTTCAATTCATGAAATTGGCACTAACCGCTAAGAACATCCCCCAATAGTTGAGAATTTTGTGACAAATTTAACAGGATGCATAATTGAGAAATTTGAGCTTATGAGTCATGATCTTCAATTTAGAAGAAAATGTAAATACCATTAGACTGTACCTGCAACAATTAGCAATAAAAATATTTAAGTAGCCTTTTGGAGAATGGTCATCTTTTCCCCTTATATATATGTATATGGCACTAATTCAGTATTTTTTTTATCTTTTTATTTATACATAAGTATCGTTTTGGCCAACTAAAATTTATTATGCACATTTTTTTATATTAAAAAATAAAAAAAAAAGAAATAACATTAATGATGCACGTCTTTTCATGCATATCATTGTAGCCATTGAATCAGCATTAAATGATGATCCGACGGCTAAAAAAATACTACTGGATTGGCAGCCATATATATATATACACTTAGAGTAGTGTAGATTTCCTTTTGTTGCATGCTAGAAGTCATTTTTGGGATCGAAAAATGTAGCTTTGCAGCATTGCTTTTAAAGTGACTTACATATAATCCAAAGTTGTTGTACTAAAGAAAATTGAGGAAATTTGATTTTTTTATGATAAAGTTATAAAAAAAATTGAAAAATTCCAGATTTTTTTATAAATTTTTTGAAAAATTCAGAAATTATTTAGAAAATACCACTTTTAATAATAGTTCTAAAAATATCGCTCTTCAATATTTTATGAGTTACCTGAGATAATTTATCAAGTTACTTGGGGTAACAGGATTAGTTACCTCAAGTAATTTTTGATTGTTTCAAGTAACTTGATTTATTATCTCTAGTATCTTTAAAAATACTAATTTTTAAATAAGTGGTACTTTTCTAAATATTATTAAAGAGTGGTGTTTTCTAAACAAATTCAGAAATTCTCTAAAGTTTCAGCCCATCGGGATTTTTGGGCTGAATAGTAGAATGGCCATTTTTTGGCCCAAAATTTGGTATATGTCCAAGCCCAATAATTTATAGTTAAAGATCCAACTTATTAATACGTTGAAATCTCATGTCAAAACTACCCTCACCACGTTAGACTCCAAATTCCCTTAACCAACTCAACAGTGATTCTCTTGATGGCAGTGTGAACGAAAGGAGGGAAACCATCCGGCGAGGAGAAGACTAGAGATGCTGGTTGTATGCGAGCCAGAATCACTATACAAAGTCGGAGAACTATCGTGGAACTTCGAAGGAGTATATCTGGTTGTGGTTGCAATGGTCATATTCATTGAAGAAGGAGGAGGTGGAGGAGGTCGGTGATATCCCCACAAGAAATGAGCTTTGCAAGTTAAATATCAATCGAAGCATGAAAAGAAAGAAATTTTTATAGAAAATAAAATTTTAAAAAAATGATAAGAAGACATAATTAGTGAGAACATTGGGAAAAGTCCGAATTCATTGTCAATCATAGCAAAGACCACGGGTCTGGAAGGGGAATATGGAGACAAACTAAAATAATTAATTTCTCCCTTTTTTATATAATAAGAACAAATTTTGAATTTTGTTTTTGAGAAATTTTGTTGGTTTTCACAAAATTCTTTTGTTTTTATATAAAAAAGGAAATAAATATGTATGATAGATATTAGGTGATTTAGTATTTTCTTAACTTTTAATTATTATTCTTGTTTGGTAGTTCATAAAATTATAAGATTGTGTGTGTGGTTCATAAATTTATGTTTGTAATTCATAAATTATTTGTTAAGTTCATAGATTATTTTTTCGAGGTTAAAATTATGTGTAATTAGTTCCAGTAGTTAGCGATTTTTTTAAGATATTATACTTTGATTTTTGAGAAAAAAAAAGGCCTAAATAGTCCTTCAATTTTGAATTTGGGTTTTTTGTCCTATTAATGGAGTTATGATGATATTATGAACTCTAATCCATTAGTTCATAAGTTTATATCTATTGTTCATAAGTTTAAATATGTTGTTTAAAATTTTTTATATATGTGATTCATAATTTTATATGTGCAGTTCATAAGTTCAAAAAATTTTACTTATTAGAATATGAGTTTAACTGGTTTATATTTTTTACTTGTTGGTTCATACATTTTACTTGCGGATTTATACTTTTCTTTATTGGCATATGAGTTTAAGTAGTTCATTTTTTTTTTTTCGCTCGTTCATACTTTTTCCTTAATGGTTCATGCTTTTTCTTTAATTGTTCATGCCTTTTGTTTTTCAAATGCATATACAAGTTCATGTATCAAGTTTATAAAGTCATTTGAATGGTTCATAAACTTACATGTGGTTCATATATTATGTGTACATGAAAAAAAATAGACTAAGTACATGAATCAGCAAACAAGGTACATAAACATATGAACCATTCTGTTTGAACAACTCTTGATTGCATACTTCTTAATACATATTGCAAGACATGTATATATTCAAATATACTACTTAATGAACCATAGTTAAAAATAATGAACAATTGAGAATAAATCGGAAACTATAATGATAATAAATTAATATAGAACACTATTTAACCCAAAAAAAAAAAAAAACTACTACAACTCTAACAACAAGAACCTAATGATTGATCATAAGTTTTCATCTTCTTTAGAATACGGAATTCCACATGAATCGAATCCTCAGTAATTTTTTTGCTTGTGGCCGTATTGCTCGCATCGACTGTACTGCACTTGTTTATTCTGGAATTCATCAGTAGATAGGATTTGTTTCTTTTTCGGTCTGCCAGCACTAGCTTTCTCAATAATAGATAGGAGAGCAACCTGCCCTTGATAAACAATACTAATCAATTGACTTCCAACTTGATTAAAAAACCAACTATAAAAAAATGAACTAGGTACATGAATCTAAAGAAAAGATACATAAGCATATCAACCACAACAAAAAAAAGTCATCCACCATATTTTCTCAAAAAAATAAAGTAGATACATCATTATGCATACAAAGTTCATAAGCATATGAACCATAACAAAAAGTATAGAAACTAAACCCAAAGTACTAAATATATTCAACAACATTATACCACGACAAAAAATTTACCATTACAAAAATCACATATACCACAACTAAAATGATATGAACCAAACAACAAATAATGAACATGCAATAACCACAAATTACTAATATACCATATACCACCTTAAAAATCCTATATACCACGTCCAAAAATTTATGAACCAAAAAAGAAAATACTTAACACGTTTGTAAACAAAAATCAGAGAACAGAAACACCATATACCAACACAAAAAACAAATATACCGCGACAAAGAATTAATGAACCAAATTATAATAGTGAACATCTTTAGTAATAAAAGCCAACAAACAGTAATATCATATACCACCACAGAAAACATATGTGCCACGACAAAAACTTCATGAACCATTATCAATTATGAAAAATAATTCAAAAATTATATACTATGACAAAAAATAGTATATACAACCTCAAAAATCATATATACCATAGACAAAAATATATGAACTAAACTAAGAAAATACCTAACATATTTATATACAAAAACTAGAGAAAAGAAACACCATATACCAATACAAAAAACACATATACCGCGACAAAGAATTCATGAATCGAACTAAAATAGTGAATATTTTCAGCAACAAAAAACCAACGAACAGTAATACCATATACCACCACAAAAAACGTATGTACTATGACAAAATATTCATGAACCAGTACCAATTACGAAAAATAATTCAAAAAAAAAAAGAATAATACAAATAAACCTTAATTAATAACAAAACATATGATTATATAAGAAAGTGGTAATAAAAATAAAAAGCCCCAAACTAAGACACAATACTATAAAGCAAAATCAAAATCAAAATCAAAACTCATATAAACAATACAATATATACCTCCATAGATGAAAGAGTGAATTCGTTCAAAACGCCGCTAGAGAAGGACCTCAAAACGCCGGAAAACATGAAAAAAATTTCGTCGGAAAATTGATTAAATAAAAGAAGAGAGAGAGAGCGCAAGACGCCGGAAAACATGAAAAAAATTTCGTCAGAAAATTGATTAAATGAAAGAAGAGAGAGAGAGCGCAAGAGAGAGAGAGAGAGAGAGAGAAAGGGGGAGTGAGCGGTAGAGAGAACAAGGGAGAGAGAGAACGATACAAACAAAAAAGCAAAAAAAAAAAAAAAACTCAGTACAGAAAGAGAAGGGCAAGAAGGGAAATAAAAATACAATTTTAAATGATATGGACATTTAGCTATAAGATTTAAAAGTTGGGCATCTATTTAAAACAATTTAAAAAAGTGGTCATCTACCACATTATCTGGGGATTTTTCAAGTTTTTAGACTACGGGCCTCGATTTATGTAAAAAGCCCAAGTAAATTTGACCAATATTGACCAAGGGTATTTTCAACATAATAAAAAATTCACAAAATTTAATCGAAATTTATTAGAAGAGATAATTTTAATCTGACATGACAATTTGAGGGAATACATTTTATATTCACGAACAAGATCAAAATTGGTAGTTTGCTAAAATAAAGGGAGATTTTTGGTATTTTTCTATTTTAAAAAAACCACAGTAAGAAATTTGATAACTACTACAATTTAAGGGATTTCTTAATGAAATACAGGCCCAAAGTACAAAAAATTGAAAAATTCTTGATTGCCTATTTTTTATTAAAAAAATCCCTATTAGAAAAATTATGTGAAAAAATTTATTTTCAAAATTATCACTAAATCCATTTAGAAAAATATCCCTTTTCTCTTCAAATTTGGAAACTATCAGAGTTACTTAAGGTAACTAGTCGGAATAGATGAGATAATCATTCCAGTTATTTGAAGTAATTAGTTAGGTTACTCAAATAATTTGATTGATTACCTCAAATAACCTTCAAAGTGGAAAAAAAAAGGTATGTTTCCAAATACTTTCAAAGTGGAATTTTTCTACATAAATCTAGAAATTTTCAAAACAAAAAAAAAGGAAAAAGAAAACAAAATTTTTATTATTGACGATTTTTCAATTTTTTAAAAGAAACCATATAAAACAAAATTGGGCTTTTTACGAAATTCCAGGCCCAAAGTACTAAAAATTTAAAAATCTCGGATGGTTGAATTTTTTGAAAAATCTCCGATTGATTTAGAAAAGTATCATGTTTAAAAGTTTTTTTAAAAAAATAACACTTTTGATAAATATTTAGAATAATACTACTTTTTCTTCAAAATTAGTATTCTTCAATGGTACTTGAGATAACCAATCTAATTACTTAAAATATAGGTAACTTGACCGATTATATCAAGCATCTAATTAATTAATAAAAATTGGTATTTTTTAAAATACTTTTAAAAATGATATTTTTCTAATTAAAATCCAGGATTTTTCAAAAAATTTCAAAATCCAAGATTTTTCAATTTTTTTTGTGAAAAATTACCCAAAAAAAATTAAATTTCCTCAACAAAATCTCTCTAATATAATCAAAACACGTCTACCAAATACCAATTGACCTTGAAATTCTTTTAGAAACATGATCAATATTGGTAAAGTAATTCTTAATTAACGCTAAGTGGTCAATTGATTTTTAGTGTTCTGGTATAAATAATCCTTTTTATGCCAACTGAAATAATAATAATAATAATAATCCTTAATTAACGCTAAGTGATCAATTGATTTTTATTGTTCTGATATAAATAATCTTTTTTATGCTAACTGAAATAATAATAAACCTCACGAGTTTGGAGAAGAATAAAACACTATTATTCGAGAAAACAAAATCCATATAATATTGATGATTAGTCACGCAAGAGGTGATAAATTCTTTTTTTCTTAGTGCAACATGAGGTAATAATTTTTTTTTAAATAAATTATTATATGAATTTGCTATTTTTTTCTGAGAAATAATTAGGTGATAAATTATTTACGAGTGACGAACTTTTAACTGTTACCAACTTTATTGAGTTTTAAAAAATGTTTTGATTTATTTTGCTATACAAATAATTAAATAAATAAGTAATAAAAATAAAGAACACCATAAATTTAAGGGTGAAGAATGTCTACATCAATACCTATATTCGCAGGATCTAGTCCAACTTAGACAGTCCAATAAAAAAATAAAATTATTACATTCTAATGGACTAATAAATTTAAAACACCCTTTTATTATTAACAACTAATCTCTCATTTGTTCACATCTGTCTTATTTCTTAAACTTAGTAGCTTCCTCTTTACTTCAAGTGATATCTTCAAGAGATAAAGTATCATGGTCAAGTAAAACCTAAGATCTACAGACTTAAGTTTTCATTACAAATGATATGGATGACCAAAGATATACTTCACTTAGCTATGCATGCACGTCCGCTAACGTAAGAGCAAAAACCATTAGACAACATGTGTTCACAAGATGTGTTTATGTAGAAAAACGTTTGAAACAAATTGAGAACTATTTTTGATAAAGAAAAAAAATGTTAAAAAGTAAATTTGCAACATATAAGCAAGTAAAAACCGGATTAGAACTAAAGATGTAGGCCCAAATTTTGAATTCTATCTGTCGATGTTGGTGTTGTCAATTTTTATAGTTGCGTACAGAATCTTAATTAAATAGGTTTTTCTTAAATCTTGTAAAGCCAAAACGTTTTTGAACTCCTGATCTACCTTAAGAACCATTTTATCACTTAAAAAAAACTATCTTTTTAGAAAAGCACGCACTTACTTTTAGAAATCTTTAGATTTCATTAATCCACATAAACACTTTAAAAATTGCATCCAATTTGACTCTTCTTCAATTTGAAATTTTGATATCGAATCTTTTATCTTCAGTTATTATCTTTATTCATCTTTATATCTTGATTTTGAAATCGAATCCTCTCGTTATTTTTAATATTCTTTAACTCTTCTAGACTTATCTAGATGGATAATATTAGGTATCCTAATTAGCTTATCAAAATTTTTATACCAACACATGTGTCAAGTGAGTTATCATCATTCAATTAGTGTATTGAAACTTACTACAAATGAATTTAATATCATTTACCAATTGAAATTTACTACAAATGAATTTAATATCATTTACCAGTTGAATGGTGACAACTCACTTGTCACATATGTTGGTATTAATATTTGGTAAACTATTTGAGATCCGTAGCATATACACAAATCTAATAAATACTAGAATTTAAATTTACAAATGATTTTTGGAAAAATAAACGCCAAATAGATAATTTTCTTTAACAAATATTTTGTCCGAAATATTAATGCTATATAATATATACTTGCGAAACTTAATAAAATGAAATTTTATTCTATTTTCAGTACATAACTGGTTATTGTCCCAGAAAATACTAATCTACAAAGGGCAAAAACTGGCTACTGTCCCAATGCTATCTATGTTACAACTTATCATAAGAAAACAAGTTACCCTTCATATAGGTATGTTTGGTGCATTGGACTAAGATTGAGATAAGGATTATTATCATAATATCATATTTAATGTTATCTTGGGATTATGATAAATAATTTATATCCTAGTATTAGTCTCATTTGAGTGGGATAAGTAGTCCTACTCAAAAACATGGGATTACTAATCACACACATCATTATTTGTGGGAGCCGTTTCTTTTGCATATTTCAATACTAATGGATTCCAGTGTAATAGACTTTTTAATTATTCTAAGTTTCAAATTAAATTAAAAATACTTATATTCCACATTCCAATATTTGTGGATCTCATGTTATACAAAATAATTTAAATAAATATGATTGAGTATATCATGGTCAAATCTAATATAATATAATCGAATCCAATCTATATAATCGTATCCAAACTTCTATTTGGTACATAAGACTGAGATTATTTATCCTAATCTTATATTTAATGCCAATTTGAGAGTTTAATAAATAATCCATAATCCCAAAACAGTCTTATGTTCCATAATCCCAAAACAGTCTTATGTGAATGGGATAACTAATGTCATTCAAAAGTATAGGGTGGGATTACTAATCGGGTCTATATCACTTGAGGTCCCCCTTACTTTCGCCAACGTATTACTTAGGTCTAGAGATGTCAATGTGGGCCGGCCCACATTCCGAAGAAAAAGCATGGTACCGACCTAGCCCAGGCCCACATGGCCCATTACATATAGTAGGGGCCGGGCTGGGTCTCAGTCATAGGCCTACAGGCCTGGCCCAGCATGGCCCACATTGTTATCGGTCCATATTTAGTCATTCTAAATATAATTCTAAATATATTTCTTAATTAAAATTTGAAAAAATCTTAATTAAATATTTTCATTTATATGTTTTTAATGTTATTTAATTACTTATTTTTGTTTATCAATTTATTCAAATTTTAAAAGAATATGAATGAATTTTAGGCTCATAATTGATCTTTTAAAGCATAGAATAACAACGAAATTAGACCCACATTGTGGCCTATATTCAGCTCGCATAGGCACAGCCCACTTAGGCATGGCCCACTTAGGCCACCCATAAAATATGGGCTGAGCTTGTGGACCGTGCCGGGCCTCTTAATAAGAATGTGGGCTGGGCCGGTCCGGCCCATATTTCGGACGGGCCGGGTCTAGGCACGGTACAAAGCCCATATGGGCCTATCAAATGTAGGCCGGCTCGGCCCACTTTACATCTCTACTTAGGTCCATGTTTTTTTGTTGCTTTAACCAGCCAATTTTACATTTTTTTTTTTGGTTTCACATTAGACCATTTTCTACTTTTCCATCCATTTTAGTCGTTAGCTACCATGTGCCCAGCATATGGGTAGCTTAGCAAAGGTAAAATCTAGAAAAGAAATATTTAAATCCCAGAAACTGTTATTCTTCCATTGAAGCTGAGGTTTTGACAAAAATAGAAATTTCATGTTGCAATGTTGCCATCTTCTTAAGATCAACCTCAAAGCATCAAACTCTATATACTGGAGGGAAAAACTCGCGGTGGTAGTAAACAATAAGCCTTCCCTAAGAGCTAGCAGTTCAACGCACTAAAACTCATAGTAAGTTTTTACTCCCTGCATCAAGACGACTCCTTTATGGTCCTAAATTACAAAACCAACTCTAGCACTCAGCTCCCCAGTACAGACACAGGCATCTATATTAAGCTTTAACTCATTAGCTCTGAGTGATACCCACAATGGGTTTAATTGAATATTTAATATCCACTTTCTGTCTAGTTTAACTGAACATTTAATATCCACTTTCTGTCTAGCTTGGTGAAATTCTATAAGAAAATTCAAACCCCCATTGACCACCACATGAATATCTCTGTGATAACCTCCATGAACAACACAGATACGCTCTGCCCAATCGCTCCAAAGAAGAGTACAAAAGGATTCGAACTTCTCCTCAAGGCAACTTTCGAAAACAAACAAAACAATATCAGGAAGCTCTCCACGTAATGTGGGTTCGATCACCTCCCACGGGCCTGGCAATTTCCACAATGCTCGGACATATAAACAAGAAAAAAAGGCGTGAATTGAAGTTTCGATCTTCGATTGATAATGGCTACAAATAGTATTAATCTAGAGCTTACGTCGTAGAATATTCGCTCACGAAGGAAGAGCATCGTGGAAGACTCTTTACATAAAGAAACGAATTTCAGTAGTAAATTTAATTTCCATAAACTTCTAGCAGCGAGATAGATCATTGGAGCTTGAACCATTATTCCAAATTTTTTCAACCAGGAAGATCGTTAACTACTTTTCATCAAAAACATCCTATTTTTTTCTAATACCATATCACTCGGTTTTCACCACAATTTATGCTTAAGAGAATCGATATATTATTATCACTATCATTCCATTGGCCCGTAGGAAGCAAAATTTCTTTTACCAAATTGACCTAATCATTTGGTTGAGAAACAAACCGAAAGGAAACGGGTCTAGGTAAACAATGGTCTTTCCATACTTGGACCTAGTTTCCATTACCAACTTTTCATAGAGTCCCCTTAGAAATCAACTTTCTTCCCCATAAGATAATCTTCCAAATATATGAAGAACTCTTTTTATCACTAGCGGACATAAAATCATAATCATGGGAATATTTACCCCGAAGTATTTAGGCAGGTAGCTAATCTAGATGATGGATGAGACATCACACTTGCTTTACCACTAAGGTCTAGTTAAATAATTGTAGATCTCGAAACCCTAATCCACCAAGGCTCTTTGGAAGACAAACTCTACTCCAATGAATCCAAGCCAATTTATTCTCCTCATTAGATGACCTCCACCATAACCGAAGTACAATGGACCGAAGATCACAATAGAAAGTAATCGGGACCTTGAAGATACTCGTCAAATAACTAGGGACAGCTTGTAAAACTAATTTGGCGAATACTTCATGCCCACCAAACTCTACTTCAACGGATCCAAGCCATTTTTTTTTTCTAACCTTATGCTTAATAGTTGAGATTATCTTATTCTTACTATGACCAAGCACAATAGGCAAACCTAAAATAAATATATTACACACCCTAATAAATGTGGGTCACTCATTATAATATAATTATAATCCTTATCTAATTCAATACCAAATCAAATATATTAGAATTACTTTTTGACTCTTTGAAGTTCTAACTAGTCTAAAATAAATGTATAATACATCCTAATGAAGGTATATCCTACGTCATAATAATAATAATCATTATTCAATCTAATATCAAACCAAATATATAATAATATTAAGCTTATCTTAGTCTAATCCATTACCATCAAATCTGATACAATAATCGTCCTATGTACTAAACGCAGTTAATATACAATAATCTATGTCGCGTACAAAAAGCACACTAATGGGTAAAGGTGGCAAAACGGGCCAGCCCGCAGCCTGTCATTGTGGCCCGCCCCAGCTTGGCCCGCATTAGAACGGGCGGTAGGCCGGCTCGGTCCTACACTGGGCCTAGATATTTGGGCCCCTCCGGGTCGGCCCGGTCTAGCCCGCCAACCTAGCCCGCACGGGCTCAGTCCAGCCCGGCCCGCTAAAAATATTTTTTTTTTAAGCTTTAAAATAAATTTAAATATAAATTTTTTTCTAATACTTATAAATACACATTCTTTTACTCTTTTTTTTTCACACTTTCAAATTTCAATCTAATTTTAATAAATTTCTTAAGATTCTTGTTTTAAACTTTTTTTTTTATCAACTATTCAATTTATATACTTTTAGCTTATTTAATTATTTAAAAAATTTTATCAATAGAAAAAAAAACATATACAACTAATATTTTTAATATACAATTAATTATTTAAATTTTTAACTAATTATACAACTAATAATCTTATTTTTAAAATTTGGGCCGTTTCGAGCTCGGTCCGGCTCGCTTAGGAACTCGGATGGGATCTACGGGCCAAACCGAAGTCAATTTTTAAAATTCCGAACTAGACCGGCCTGTCTTTCCTCTCAAATCGAGCTGGACCGGCCCAATCTGGCTCGCTCATTTTGCCACCTCTACAGTAAAAGGGCAAAACAAATAGGTAAAGACAAATTTTATCAAATTAATAATTAATTTGACATATATGCTACCCTTTATAAAGTTGTACATTATATATGCTTGTCCCTACCAAAATAGACCAAAACACTCTTAAAATTTCAAAAGAGTCAATGGGCACAGAGAAGAACACGAGCATCATGAGACGGCTATATACATTCCACCCAAACGCAGGCATCACCAGAGTGCCAAAGCCAAATTAAAAAACAAAGAAAAGACAACACATAGATTAGCCAACGGAAAGAGAAACCCACCAGCTGCAAAGCGACGAAACTCAGAGATTACCGACTGAGGACTTTGTTCGTTCGCCATTCTTGGCATGTTTCGAGGAAGAAAGAGAGAACAAGGGTATTTTTGTCTAGGAGGATACATTATAAAGAATTATTGCGAGGAGCATATAAATATCCCAAATTAGTGGTATTTTTAAGCATATGTAGTGCAGTTTCTGTAGCTAAAAGTAAAAAACAAAAAAAAAAGACAAAAAAAAAAAAAAAAACAGACCGAACGCCAAACCTCTCTATCTCGCCAGAGTCTCGATATCGCCGACTCCGGAAACTCTTGGACGACCGGTCACCGCGAGCTTCCTGGGCCCTCCAACGAAGAAGGTACTCTCTCTCTCTCTCTATTTGAGGTCAAAAACTATGGTGTAAAAATTTTCAATCCGTAAACGACATGCTTATTCTGACCGACCGACCGACCTTTGAATAAACGGAGAACCAATTGTCGTTGATCCCCCATGTTATCAAATATTGAAATCCCATGTAATAATTTTGGGTCTTTCTTTCTGTTTTTGATGTTTTCATTGGCTGTTTTTTTGGCAGTCACGGTGTGTTCTTGTTCCTCAACCAGTCAATCTTATTGGCATTTTATTTATTTATTTTTTCTGTTTTGTGGGATGTTTTCTGAGTTCTATTGGGTCCATGAATCTTAAGTTTTTAGACTGGTTTCTGGCTCATTCATACTTATATGGTTTCTGGCTCATTCATACTTATATGTTCTTGATGCTTTGTTCTTCTATGTCAGTTTTTTGTGCCTAAGAATTTTTAAATCCAGGTAGCTTTAAGTCTAAATGAAATTGTTATAGAAACTCACCTTCGATTTCATTTTAACGAATTGTGAATTAGTATCTTTAGCTTTTGATGGTAGGAACTCCAGTTAACCGCCATTTTGGAATATCTATCAATTAGATTCTATGTTGGCTTTCTGATTTTTCTTGTTTATTTTGTATTTGTCTTCTGCTTCTGTATCTGAAACTCATATATTACTGGTCTATATAATGTTGCATATTTTATTGATATGAGATAAGGAATTCTTGATAGTATGTCTACATGTTACTGTTAGTTTGGAATTTAAACAACTTACAAATAATACTTGTTTGGTGAAACTTTAGTTGCCTCAATAAAAATGCAAATTTGGCAAAAGCACTTTGAAACTAACTACTTTTTGGGTAGAGAATTTTCGTGAAAGCACCTTTTGAAATGCTAGTGTATTTTTATATTCCAAGGAACCACTCCAACTCCAAAACTACAACCCCAACTCATTTGCATCATCTCCAGTGTGCATTTGGGTAATCCAATCCTTTCCTTCCTTTCATGTAAATAGTTGGTGGAATTGGACATGGGTGGATAGATTGCTTTATATCAAGGATTAGGAAATGAAGATGATCACCTTCACCTATGTGTCTATATTTTGTGTGCTAGTTATGATTTTACTCATTGAATATATATATATATATATTGTGATAAGATACCTATTTTGTCTCTCCTGGGACTCAAACCCATGACCCAACCCTCACACTCACACACGACCCTGAGTCCCAAACCAATTGGGCTAGCCCCAATTGATTTACTTATTGAATATGAGCCGTCATCTTTATTATTTTCAAGTTTCTGGAATTTTTTTCCTTCTTTTCACACAATTGATTTGAAGTTAGTGCATATGGTTCCTAATTTTTCCCTCATTCATCTTTGTAGTGAGGAAAAATGGTTTCGGGTCTAATCAACGCCAATCCTGTGATCTATGAAAAAAAAGAGCGTCGAGTCCGAGGTGCACCTAGTGATGCAGATGAGTATGCAGTGGAACCAATTGACGAACAAGAAATTTTTGATATCCTTTTGAATGACACAGAAAAGATATGCATCTTTAAATGTATCTATACATGTACTTTACGTCTATGTATCTGTGTATGGATGTGCACGTCTGTGTTATGTTAACATAGATGCGATGTTGACCTGTAAAGGCATGTGCATGGTCAAACGAATTATTCAGCACTTATTTAATTTGGTATTCATACTTGTGTGGTTTTTCAAACGCTGTTATATACATACATATATTTGTTATTTAATATAACGTAACAAACTGATAATATTTGATGCTTAACATGATGTGCACCTGATTATGTGGAATTGTCATTTTAGTTTTCTTAACAATTCATAAATCATATTAGAGATATTAAAGATCCTGAGCATCCTTATTCTTTGGAAGAGCTCAAAGTAATAACAGAAGATGCAATTGAAGTGAACGATCATCGTAGTTATGTTAGGTAATTGAATCTTTTGCCTCTGTTTTGTTCGTATTCCAATGTTTTTAAAATGAACGTTGGGGTTTAAAGTCCCTTAAATGAACAATGCCTTCCTTTCAGGGTCACTTTTACTCCCACAGTTGAACATTGTAGTATGGCGACAATTATTGGTCTTTGCTTACGTGTGAAACTCATAAGAAGCCTACCTTCTCGTTACAAGGTATGACCTTTAATTTTGTTGACGGCATACATGGTTTATCAACTATATATTAGACTTGACATGGATGTAAACTGTTATAGTTTTCCTTCTGAATTTTGCTAGCTGTACTTTTCTTTATTGATGGATTAAGAAATCTTGATGTCATTTTAATAAATGGCGTACTTATAGTAAACCGCTGTGTATGCCAGTGTTGAAAGTTTTCCTACAGATAATGTTACTACTTAATTAGAATTCCTGGTTTTCAATTCATTCGACCTCTATTCTGTTGATGTGATTGTGAATGCTATTATGTGTTAGCCCTTGAAGTTGTGCCTCCATGTTTGTTGAGAAAATAGAAAGCAAAAATTTTCATACAAGAATGGAAGGAGAAAATTACTTAACTCTGTGTTTGTGTCTTCCTTCTGATTCTTTTTTATTATACTCTGTTTTCTTGGAGGATTCAGTGTATGCTTTTTTTTTTTTTTCTTTTCAATTACTTTTGCGTCTTATTAGAAGAGAAAAAGAAACATAGAACTTTATCCACCATATGAAGTCTGTATGTATCTTTTGTGCCCAATGATTCTCATTTTTCTTTACTTTTGTGGTCATTTTGGAAATTGGTATAAGAATGTGGTAAGACACAGTTCTGCAGCAACCCACACCTTCCAAACCCTCTAAACTTTGATAACTTTGATCTAGCTCCATTGATTTTCCTACCCAATATAGTATTATAGTGTGAATTGTTTGATTTGAGATAATCTTAAAGCCTTCTGAGTTTCTTTGTTTGCTTATATAGGGAAGCNTCTTTTAATGAAGTCTATGTAGTCTGAGTTAGGCAATACATAAGCCACACATCTATGTTACTCCTAACTGATCCAAAAGTCCTAGTATTTTCACAATGCTCTCTGCATAGCATTTACTTGCTCATCAACATGTTTCACGAACTGCGTTAAGTAATTCACCACCATAGACTTGATTCTTCTTTCTTTTTTCAGCTTGAAATGCTAGTTAAGTATCTGTAGTTTCTAATGTTTCTTTGACAGTTTAGAACCAGGTTACTTTCTTTATATTAAGTGGACTTAAATTTGAGCTGGTTTAGTTCTTATACTGCAACAAATGTGAAAATGTGAAAATGATATGGACACTTCCACTTAATTTCTGATTTTCGTTTTAAATTTTCTTGAATTAGGTGGATATTCGAGTTGCACCTGGATCTCATGCAACTGAAGCTGCCGGTACTCTCTCTCTCTCTTATTGTGTGTTAGGGCGACTGTTTTTCTTTAGAAATTTCTCTATGGGATTGGTTTGCTTTAAATACTGCTAGCTATGAATAGTCACTTAGTGCTGCAGTGCCGGACCATCAAACGTGTCTGGCAAAAAAAGCATTAGAATCTTTTGTAATGAGTACTAGAACTCCTCTCATTTTAAGGGGGGAAAAAAATTGCTTTGGAGCATGCGCCCACAAGCATAAGTCGAGTGTCTTCCCTAAGTTTCCTTAATAAGCTTGTTGTCTATGGAGAATAAGCGTGTATAGTTCATCGCGTCTTTCCTTGACTATATAATAGGCTTTTTAAAGTAAAGCAAATAATTTAGGGCTTGTTTGGATTCACTTTCAGTTTTTTGTTTAAATAAATTGAAAATAGAAGTAAACATTTTGTTTTGGTTTTCAATTTTGAAAAACAAAAAATATGCTTGATAAACTTTATTTCACTACTTAGTTTTCAAAAACAAAAGAAGTGCAAATAACGAGTGAGAAAGTCTTATAGACTTGTATTTGTGTACATACATATATGTATGTAAGCACTTGTATACAAATATTTGTATGTTCTTTTGTTTTTGAAATTTGTTTAAAAAAATAAAGGTATTAGAAATTTTGTGTTACCACTTTTTATGACATTTTTGGTAACAATTTTTAAAAACAAAAAACAAGAACGAGGTTGCCAAGCAAACTTCTAGAAAAAATTTCTATTTTTTTGTTTAAAAAACAAAAATCAGAAAACGAAAGTGAATCCAAGCAAGCCTTTAGACCCTGATTTGACGAACATTTTTTTTCTCTTTCTTTTTAGAATTACTGTTTGGTTCAATGCAATATTGATTGTCTCTGACTGTGTTTAATGTTATGGAAGCACTCAGTTTCGTTGACAGCTGTTTAATTTTGTTTCTCTGTTGTATATGCAGTTAATAAGCAACTTAATGACAAGGAAAGAGTTGCAGCAGCATTGGAAAACCCAAGTCTTCTGGATATGGTAGACGAATGTTTAGCTCCTACCTATGGCTGAAAGAGTCATATATCCACAAGTGCGCAGTTTAGAGCGGACTTCGCTATCAATATACATGCTTCTCATTATACGATGCAATTTTGGCCTATTCTGTTTGTATATAGGATCAAACAGTTTTAGTAGAATCTATTTATTGTTCAAAGGAGGCGAGAGCTATATTTTGTCTTCCAAACAATATGGTTTTGTAACATTAGTAGGCGTTTGATCTGGGTTTCAGCCATCTACGGGATGGAAAATTATTCTTTCGTTTACATTAGATCGGAAAATGACAATAATTTATTTGTTTTAATTAGACATTAATTATTGGTGGAGATTTGAATATAAGATCTCCATGTTTGAAAATTGAAATTGGGGTGTGGTTACCATGAAATATCATTTGTCGTAAATAACGGTCCACCATAAAGGGTGTTATACTTTTGGACCGTAGGGGTGGGACTGTTGGCCAGCAACGAAAACCATGAGACCTTAAGCACTAGATGATTCGAGGACACTGCTTTATTTTTTTGAACTTTCCTAATCTATTTTATCATTATTTTCTGTTTGATTAAAACCAATCACTGAAAATTTTTCATGCTAAGGCGAGAAAATGAAAAAGCTTCTCCCAGTCAAGATTGGAACGAGGAGAGCAAAGGTCGCAAGGATGTTTCAAGAAAGAAGAGTGAAAACGAAAAATTTATAGGGAACAAACAAACTCGAGGTAGCCTCAAAAACTCCTCACCGTCGATTTGGAGAGATTGAGATGATTTAATGAAAATATTCTACATATAATATGAAATAAACTAAACAATCGTCCTTCACGATAAAGTAAACCAAATCTTATGTTCATCTTTTCATCTTTCCTAATTCTACTCGACACAATAAGGAGAAGTACTTTCTCCGCTCTCCATTTCCCACCTGTTTTTATCCTCACCCTCCCTATTTTATATGACATCCCACTTAGAACCAAAATGAAGAATCGAATAGCTACAACAGACGACCATGACAATATATATAATACACCTAATGACCTACACTTTCTATCCTCCTTTTTTTTCCCCCCTGCCTAGTCCTATTTAACCAAATCCAAATCAATAGTGGCTCGTAGACGTTCTGCATCAAGCATCGCACTTCCTTTTTTTCCTTTGGAAATGATTCACTTAACCGGTCAGGACACAAATAAATGATAAACTCCACATTTTCATATTGATGAATATAATTAAATTTAGTTTCAAGACAACAAGAGTAAGTGAATTTCACAACCACGAAATAGTCTATAATCTGTCAGCATGCTGATAAGGACATTATTAACCTCAGGTAATCCTAGTCAGCATCCAATCAAGGAAGGCATGAGTAACCTTTTGAAGAAAAGCATCAAAGAGGGCCAATAAACAGTGGCACAGCGACTCTAACTTGCTTCAGCCACATACAACAGCAAGATATCTCAGAATATTCTGGCCTTTGTTGCTTCAAGCTGCAGCGTTTTCATCTAATGCCCGCCCAGCCCCATGATATGTCGGTATGACTTGATACTCAAGATCATACCAGGAGACCCTCTTCCTATATCATTGAGGCTATTGTCTTACAAGTACTTGATCATACCACGACCCTCCACACTAATTTTTGTGGCCTGAAGTCGCTTCTTTTTCGGTGCCTTCAGCTGCTGCAACTTCTTATTCATCTGCACCAGTGATTAACCCTTGAGTAGGAAATTAAAAATGACGAGAAATCTAGATACATGAAAACTAGTAGAGTAATACACCTAATGAAAGCACATTGGCAGGTTTGAATGTTGTGTTAGAGAGAAAATACTTGGACAATAAGTGAAAGGTCAACAACGGGTATTATGGCAGACAAAGTGAATCAATCTTTGCAAAAACCGATTTCTAGACCCCTAAATAAGTTCAGTCCAAACAAAAAAAAATCTACTGAAGGAAGACAGAACTTTTAACATTCAAGTAACGACCACATTATATTTTGTTAACCTCGTCCAATTCACTTGAATCCAGCGACCTGAATTAATGCATAACTTCTAGTTCTCTTCCAAAAGAAAACTCTCAAACCAAGATAGGCAGTCAGAGACAGCCTGGGTGCAAGATGGATGCAACTAACAAAAAAAAATGCCTGTTTCATTCTAACAAATACACAATCCAACTGACAACAGCCTAGGCCATTCAAGGAAACTGCAAATTCTTACAGTCATCAATTAAGCCCAACTGCTTTGTGGAATAATTTGAATCTAATATTCTCCATCTTTTGGACCATTCCATAGATAAACAAAATCAATTGACTGTTCTTCCAACAGTTGAAGATATACCAGATATTTGCTGAATCTAATTAAATACAAATTTAGGAAGAAAAAAACCAACCTTCAAGCGGCGCTGGTCTTGTATAGCTTGTTTAGCACGGGCTCTAACTTCCTCTGGATCAATCTTAGACTGTGGGCGTACGACAAAATCCAAAGGAGTTGCTTCTGGCCTTGTAGTGAGCTGTCTAGCAGATGATTGGCCAGATTTGCGTTCCCTGTATCACAACAATTGAAGTTATCAATTCTAACAGATACAGAGTAGATAAGAGGTCATCCTGATTGTCTTGAAAAGGCAAGAACTGTTAGGACATCTTACCTAGAAAATTCATCTAAATCAAGATCGCCATCTCTAGATTCCATTCTTGCTGAGTTATTTACTGGTCTATATGACACTCATACAAAATATACATTATTAAAAAAACCAAAAGATCCCATTCACAGTGCATAAAAATTAACAAGCCATTATAATGCAGGTGCAGGGAGGACGGGGTGAGAAAAAAAAAAAAATGGTACAAGTAGTACTTTTTCGCCAGAGGCCTTCGGTATGGAACTCTCTCTTCCTCGACGTTTCTCATGTCCTCAAACCTTGTACTTTTATTAAATATTGGGCGACTCTGCAGAGAGAACATGTGAGAAAAGAAACTTTGGGTACAAAGTAAACTGAAAAGGGACCTAAGCATAGAAACATCACTATACCCATTTATCAACCAATTCCTTCGCCAGCTTTCTGTTGGATGTGGTTTCCTCATCAGATTTGGACAAAAACATAATGACCTGCCCAAATGAAAAATACATCAGTTCATGTTACTACTTTCAACGAAAGTTCAAAAAATTATCTGGATTGATTCTTAGTAGAATGAACCCTCACCTTTCCCAGACCACTCTTCTTCAGTTGCTCTCTTCTATCATACTGCTCCAGATCGATTGGGAACTGCATGGAAGAAGCAAGATACAAGAACTGAATAAATTCCCAACAACTTACCAGGAGTTACCAAACTAAGGAGACAAAGAACTGCACATACATCATTCAAAATCTTCAAAATTGCTGCACGAATATTTATATTTGGTAAACTTCCATCCGGAAGAGGTTCAAGCCAATTCTTTAGTAAAGCTAACACTCCATGATCTAAGAAATCCTGTTGAAGCTGCTTCCTGGACAAACACAAATTCATTAAAAGATACATGCAAAGGGAAGTAAGTGTAGCTAAAAGACCATCATATATAACCATCTTACTTTGAGAGAACCTCAGTAAGAAGAGGCAACTTCTTGAGTTTATTAACAGCAGGTTTTCCCTGACGGTTAAGTTCCGCATCCTCTTCAGCTGTGACCTCAAGCTCAGCCATGACATTCTCAACTAGCAATGCAATTTCTGCAGGACTTTTTTCGTTCTTTTTTCTTTTCTTTCCCATCTTAAAAAGCTGATCAATTTCTTCATCTTCATCAACCTCTTCAGCCTAGAAAAGCCCAAACAGTTAACAAACTTAACAATTCAGTCCTGAAATTAGTCAAGCGATAGCAGGTAAAGTTTGAATTAAATAATTAATCACATTCGATTAGAACATTTAACCATGGTTACATTTTCTTAAGAGAAGAATTCAACCCCAAACAGAAAATTGGAAACATGATGCAAAACAAGGCAAATCAGCAGTAGCGTGTTGGAAGTAATACACATAAAAGAACCAAATGAATAAAACACTAACCTCAGGAGCATAACGAGGCGAGCGGCGTTCATTGTCACTCCCGTACCGGTCTGCTGGATCTACACCAGTGTCATCTATAAAATTGTCATCATCCACAGTTCTGACACCCTCTTGATCATCCTACTCCATCCAAGCAACAAGCTTTTATTAGTACAATCAAGACATAAACATCTATAGATAAAGTCCCCGATATACAATTAAGACTACTCAGGTTAGCATGTAAAGAACCAAAGAAACTTCGTTTTTTATCGTCTTAATTTCTATGCATTGGTATACCAACTCTTCCATTCTCGATTTGACCACAGAACATACGAAATACACAAAGTTAAATTCTTTCTAACACGAAAGAGTTCCCAATTGTCATATTCAGTTCTAACTAATCACAACTTAAAACACACGAAAACCCATAAACACTACAAAAATCAAAACCAAAAGAACAACAAGAAGCAATGAAATTAACCTCAGAATCGCCGCCGGCTATTGTGTCCCACATCTCCTTGACCTCACCATCCTGATCCCTCGCCGCCTTATCCGAAAAACCCCTCTTCGACAACCGAGAGCTTGACCCAGTTTTGCTCTCAAACTTCTTCTCCCCCTTGTGCCTCTTCTCCTTCTTCCCGCTCCCACCCAGCTTCTTCCTCTTGCCATCTGACCCATCCCTAACCAAAGCCTCGACATCTCCATCCTCATCATCGATAAACTCCGGGGCCGGGACTTCCTCCCTAGCGGCGTGACTCTTCTTGATCAGCCTCTTTCTGGGCTTGGATTTCGAGCCCGAAGCATCCGCGTCGTGAACCGGAGTCCGCGAGCGCTCTCGCCCCCCGCGCCAAGCATCGTCGTCGAGTATGTCGTCGTCAAGGAGGTGCTGGTTGGGCTCAGGGGACCGATCGTGATCGGATTGCATGGCGTCGTAGTCCATCAATGGCTCGCCATCTTCGTCGCGGTACCTGAAACGACCAAGGATAATCAATTGAATCGAATCGAACAAAACCCTAATTTTTTTAGAGAGAGATAGAGAGAGACGTACGGATCGTCTTCGTAAGCCATGGCGGAAGGGAATCGGAACGATCAGCAATGGAGAATTGCGAGCTGGAAACCAACAAGAACGAATGGCCGGAGAAGATAACTCCGATGACGTAATTTTTCAGAGCTTCAGGAGAGAGAAATTGTTCACAGGAATGAATTATATTTTCATATGTATTTATACTTATACATGTTTAAAAAAAAAAAAATCTATATATATAAAAAATGAAATATGGTTTTGGCCCAAAGCACATATTTAACTAGTCAACACCTACTAGGTTTTCTTGCCGAAAATAAAACTTTCTCCGCTACAAATTGAGGCAATAATGATTTTTGTTTTTTTATCCCTTTCATAGAGAATCTAATTTTTCTCCAAAAAAAAAAAAAAATCCAATTTTGAGTTTTGAGCCTTAGATTTTAATCTTAATTCTTCTTTTTAGATGTTGGTTTTACCAACTTTCATAATCATATGCCCTAATTCAAATTCCTAGAAAAATTATTTAGACAAAAAAAGTAAAAGAAAAAAAAATATAAAATTTATAACTTTTAAGTGATAATGAATTGAATCTTAATTAGAAAAAAAAAAAAATAGAAGGTGAAGCATTTAAATCTTTTTATCTCCAAACCCAAAGAGAAAAAAAATAGTTGTTCAAAAGAAAAAATGAAAGACATCAATAGTGTACAAATGAATTTTTTTTTAATAAAATGTTTATTATTATTATTATTTTGCTTGAAAAGTCACTCCAAATTTTTTTTTTCTTAAATAATCATTCCACCAATTTATTTTCCACATCAATGGAAATCAGAAGGAAGAATGAAGAATTCTTTAAAAGAATTAGATTGAAATTGTTGTAGGTAAATTTGACTTTATATTGCAAGTTATTATCAAATTAGTCATAATATCTATTTATGGAATAAAAATAAAAATATTCATTAAAAATTTATTCATATATATATATATAGTATGAAATATTATATATTTTCACTGGGATGAAATTTTCTTTTTTTCTTTCCTTCAAAAATTGGAGACAAAAGTACATAATGAGTACATTAATAATATCTAATAATGTACTTTCTTTCTTTAAAGAAATAATTTATGTTATGTACTTAGATCTAGAAAAGGGGATATAAAGCAATCTGTAGATACTTTTTTTCAAGAAAAGAACAATTGGTTTAAGATTTTTAGGTTTCAATTATAGTAGACAACAAAAAGTTATTTTCTTTCCTAAAAAAAGAAAAAAGTTATTTTCTAAAAAATGACATTTGTAAATCAATATTTGTGGGGCTTCTTAGCAGAACAACCTATTTCATGACCTAGTTTACAAGTTTTTTATACTGTAGCAAAGGGGGCCAATCTTTCTCATGGACTAGCAAAATGGCTCAAATATAGAAATCTAGAAATTAGACTAGGCGTTTCTTGACACTTTGCTTTGAATGTCTATTTACATATATTTTTATACTTGATGTATCCACTATTATACCAATTTTAGTTTATGCACTGAATACATTAGTTTTTAGGATAAAATATCCTATGATCTCCTGAGTTTTACTTAGTGTTCTCATTTATCCTTCTATATTTTTACTTTTTACACATGTGGTATCACTTTACTGCAATTCTTATTAATTTTGTGCCAATTTGCCCTAATCAGTAGGCAATATTAGAAAATAAAAAGTCTTTTTATCTGTCTATAAATAAGAACGAAGAAATGGTATAAAAAAAATCTTTATTTCTCATATCCATATAAACCCTAAAAATTGAGAGAATTTATGTGCTTGAAATCGAGAATTAAGGGTCAGCACATTGTGGGTTGGGTGAATTATATGAAATTCTTAACTAAATCGCAAAATACGGTAGAACGAAATTCCTAATCATTACGATTAAAAAAAAAAAACTTATTAACCACACCAAACCACACCACAATATGCGTTTTGAGCTCTGGATATGCACATTAATAAATTTGGGTTAAATTGACGAAACAATTTTCAAAAAGTCATTACTACTTAAAAAAAGCATATAAAAATAAATACAACATTGAAAATATTAAGAAAGTCACATACTTATAGGTTTCTGACACTTTTACCTAGAAAAAACTAAAACAATTTCAAAAATACAGAAGTTAGGCTTTTTTCAAATTTTCGTATGATTTTTATTAGAAAAATATCACTTTTAAAAAAATTTAGAAAAAATATTATTTTTAAAATTGTTACTGGTCACCATTTTCTGAAAAATGGTTACTGGTTATTAGTTACTAGTTATATACTAGTTATAAATACTTTTAAATACTAGTTACCAGTTTCTGGAAACTAGTTACCGGCTACTAGTTACTATTTTAAAAAATAGTATTTTTCTAAATATTTTTAAAAAACGGTATTTTTCTAATAAAAACCGTACTGCACTTTAAAAAAAATGCTAATAACTGTATTTTTCAAATTTTCTTTTCAAAAAATACCGTATAATGTCTAATTTCCTCTATACTTATAGTTGTCCAAATAAGAACTTAATAAGATACAACCCAATCGAAATAAATTAAAATATAAATGTCTAAAATTAAAATATTTTAATATCATTCCAAATAATATTACAACAAAGTTAAATGTTGTTTGGAAGAATATAATTAAATATTTTAGAATTTAGTGTCTAACTTATATATATGCTAGTACATAAATGGAAATTTACGTATGGGAATATTTTTAAAATTAGTATAAAAATTTATTATGGTGCGATGCGTTTAATTGTGGAAATAGAAATCAAACTCCGCATTCCAACCCACACTGCATCGGTAAAAAAATTGGACCTCAAACTACATCACGGAGTAAAATACTTATGCTACACTGCGCTTGTTTAGCTTGGGCAGTTAAGCAGAAATTTGCTCACCCATCGAGAATGATGGGAAAGGACTTTGGAGAACTTTCACAGTTGCATACCTATCAAACTTCTTTTACCAATTTGCCCCTTAAACAAGAGTATTTCTAATGCAAAGTCATGGCGCAATAGGGTATTTTTCCTACTTTTTATTCTTAGTACATCATATTTTACACTTGGGATATCTATTTGATATACCGGTCATTTTGTCAAGTATTTAAAATATAGACATTTACTTGAAATGAACCAAAACTTCGGTCATTTTGCTTTAAGCTCCTAAAAACCTAAATAGACATCAACCACAAAAGTGTGACTTTTTCCTTCTTCTTTTTTCACGGAAAACAAGAAAATCTCACTATTTTCTTCATAATCTTTTTTTTTTTTTTTAAGGAAAAGAAAAAAGCTCGATCATTTCTTCACCATAATCAATTTTTCTTCATATTTTTTTTAAAGAAAAAAGAGAGAAAAAAGCTCAATTATTTTTTCAGTATAATCAGTTCAAGATTCCAAGGAAAATCAACCCACAAAGCAAAGAATTGTTCTCTGTTGTCTGCCATTGAAGCCAAGAGAAACAAGCTTTTAGTCTTTTGTGGACTTCAACCAAATTTCTAGATCTCATTCTTGATATTAATAACTGTCGTTATGTTTACGGTCCATGAATTTATTAACAAGAACTCTTCGGAGGATACTAATAAATCATAACTGAGTATACAACCATAATTTCGATCCTCAATCTATTGAAAATTGCTGCCTTGAGGTATACAATCTCAATTTGGTCCATTTATCTATTTATTTTATGAACGAACCCAATCTATTAGTCGACCTATTTGCATAACCTCCCAAGGAGTGCTACACAAAATAATATCTTACCAATGAGTAATTATTGAGACTGCAGGTTTTCGTCGTGAAAATTTTCTCCCACTCAATATTTTGAATTCTGTGAATTTTTCTTAAATTATGATAACCAAGTTTTCTAAAATTTAGAATTCTAAATCATGTTCTTTATATATGTACATTTGTTATCATAGATTGGCACCTGCTACACTATATGACATGTTAATTCACAATAGTAAATTAGTATAATCACATTATATAGACAAATAAATAAAATAAAGCAATATAATAATCTAAATCTAAGACTCATTCTTACAAGTGACCACAAACACAGTCTGATTGGTAACCATACGCACCTCTAATATTGAGGTATTGAATTCAAATCTCCCCTTTCTAATTGTCAGAGTCTCATTTTTTGAAAATAAACCACTCCGCGCGGTATGGTGTGGTTATTTTGCCCTATAGTGTAGTTTGGGTCTAACTTTTTTCTGCCGCCACATTGTGATTTGGAATGCAAAATAAATTAATAGATTTTTTAGTAATTATGTTTTCTTTGAAATCTAACTCTGTTACTTCCCGTTTGTAACATCTCAATTTTTTTTTTTTTTTTCCTTGTATGTTTACTAGGTTAATGTTATTTGGATGTACGTATTTGATTGGGTGGGTGTTGGCTTAATGTACTCTGGTGCTTGTTGTTATTTATTTACCGCAAGGGTCATATTCATACATACAACAGAGAGTTCTGAACTTGAGCCATAAAAAATTTCATANTGAACGAACCCAATCTATTAGTCGACCTATTTGCATAACCTCCCAAGGAGTGCTACACAAAATAATATCTTACCAATGAGTAATTATTGAGACTGTAGGTTTTCGTCGTGAAAATTTTCTCCCACTCAATATTTTGAATTTTGTGAATTTTTCTTAAATTATGATAACCAAGTATTCTATAATTTAGAATTCTAAATCATGTTCTTTATATATGTACATTTGTTATCATAGATTGGCACCTGCTACACTATATGACATGTTAATTCATAATAGTAAATTGTAGGCTTGGCAATTTAATCCGTCGGGGTCGTGCCCCGCTGTGCCCCACCGCTAATGGAGCGGGTTTGTCCCGCAATAAACGGGGCGGGACGGATTCGGGGCAATATCCACTTATATTGAATCGAAGCGGGGCGGAACGGGTTTTTCCTACCCCGCCCCGAATCCGCCCCATTTATTTTTTTTTTAAAAAAACTACCGATTTACTACCATTAGAAAATGGTACTCTTTAATGAATTTAAATGGCCCAAATTTTTCCTTTTTTTTAATGTGAAATTGAAGCGATGTTTTTATGTTATGCAAAATATGACGATTTTTTTCTTCCTGAAAGTAGAGGGAATGATACATTATTATTGTAATGTGGTGAAATTTACATTTACTATTAGAAAATGGACTATTGGAATGGTAGTTTGGGCCAACTAATGCCAAATACTGAAAGTGGGGAGCAAATAAGAAAACGAAAGTTCACATCGGATGTATGGAAACATTATAAAAGGCAGAAAATTAATGGAGAATGGAAAGCGATTTGTAACTATTGTGGAAGGGCAATGGCTGCCAAGCCCAAAAATGGTACTACACACTTACGTGATCATGTGAAGAGATGTCAAAAGTTAAAAAAAGACACTAAAAATAATGTTGAAGGAAGTCCTACAGTACTGGTTACTCAGATTTTGTTTTGCTACTCATTGTTAGACAATTGTATTTTTTTCTTAGTGGATCTTTCCATTATTTCGTTTATATTATTAAATTAACGACTCATCCCAAAAATTTGTTAGGAAGTGAGCCAATAATACTATTATTTACTAACACTTGTGTTTGCATTCCTATAAAATTTTGGACAAAAAGAAAGAAAGAAATGATCATTTTATCAATGCGCATAAATATATAGAAATGCAAAATAAACTCATGATTTATTGGCAACTCACGGTTTTTTTTTTTTTTTTGTTTACTTTTGTTTATATTTAATTTTTTATTCCTCAATCGTACTCGTCAATTTCCCTGCATGTTCTAGGCAGGATTATGATTTTTCTATCATTTCTCTCTTTTCATTTTATAATTCTCTTTTAAGAAGAAAATTAAGTAATTGAAAGTTTTTGCTTAATTTTATTTTATTATTCCTCAATCGTACTCGTCAATTTTTTTTAAAATTAGTAAGATTTTTTTTTTGCAAAAGAAAAAAAAAAAGAAAATTAATAAACGGGTTAACGGGATGGAGCGATTTATCCGTTGCCCCATCGGTAATACCCCGTCCCGCCCCGTTTATTAAACGGTGCGGAGGACACGGAGCGGGTTTCTCGTGGGGCGGGGCGGATCGGAAGAAAACCCACCCCGCCCCGCCCCATTGCCAAGCCTAGTAAATTAGTATAATCACATTATATAGACAAATAAATAAAATAAAGCAATATAATAATCTAAATCTAAGACTCATTCTTACAAGTGGCCACAAACATAGTCTGATTGGTAACCATACGCACCTCTAATATTGAGGTATTGAATTCAAAGCTCCCCTTCCTAATTGTCAGAGTCTTATTCTTTGAAAATAAACCACTCCGCGCGGTATGGTGTGATTATTTTGCCCTATAGTGTAGTTTGGGTCTAACTTTTTTCTGCCGCCACATTGTGATTTGGAATGCAAAATAAATTAATAGATTTTTTAGTAATTATGTTTTCTTTGAAATCTAACTCTGTTACTTCCCGTTTGTAACATCTCAAAATTTTTTTTTTTTTCCTTGTATGTTTACTAGGTTAATGTTATTTGGATGTACGTATTTGATTGGGTGGGTGTTGGCTTAATGTACTCTGGTGCTTGTTGTTATTTATTTACCGCAAGGGTCATATTCATACATACAACAGAGAGTTCTGAACTTGAGCCATAAAAAATTTCATAATCAGGGTGTCATGGTTGGTTCTGTAAATAGATGAGAGGTTTGAATTTGAGCTTCAATATCAGTAGGATTCTGTTTTCTTCATTGAACAACATTGTGATACCAATAAGTTTTATTGAGAAACATCTTTACAAATTATTTGGTAATCTCTGAGTAGATTTTCTCTATCGAAAATTGTTTGTGGTATGTATTATTTCATTCAACTTGTGTGGCAATATACGATTGCAGTTGGCTCGATCATTTTGGTTGGACTACTTTGTATTTAATGATTTTGATATTAGTTAATCTTGTAAACTTGAATTGGTATGTGCCTCTAAGTGCCACTGGTGGTTCTACAATGAGTGCATATAATAGGGACTCTGGTCAAGTCTCAAAGCTTTGTTACTGGGATTATTTAGTATTACTAATTAATACTTGCAGTAATGAGAGAGAAAATCAGAGTAGGAGGCAGCTTTTCAACAAGATTGTACTCACTTACACAATAGATCATGAGGTCGAGTTTTTGTTTATTTCTTTCTGGTTCACCAGGCTAGCTACTGCAAATAAAACATGTTGAAGCCAAGGTGAACCATATAGAAATAAATGTAATTGGATTTTGTAGGTCTGTTAAGTGACCATGATTTTTTATTTCTTGGACTACTTGTGCAAAACAGAAAAAGAACAAACAACAAAAAACATATAGGAAGCTAAATATATTCACGAGCTAAACATATAGGTCCAATTTGCCCCTTAAACAAGAGTATTTCTAATGCAAGGTCATGGCGCGATAGGGTATTTTTCCTACTTTTTATTCTTAGTACATCATATTTTATACTTAGGATATCTATTTGATATACCGATCATTTTGTCATAGTATTTAAATTATAGACATTTACTTGAAATGAACCAAAAATTCGGTCATTTTGCTTTAAGCCCCTGAAAACCTAAATAGAGATCAACCACAAAAATGTGGCTTTTTCCTTCTTCTTTTTTCATGGAAATTAGTCTCCAATAAAATCTCACTCTTTCCTTCATGATCTTTTTTTTTTTAAGAAAAAAAAGGAAAAGAAAAAAGCTCGATCATTTCTTCACCATAATCAGTTCTTCTTCATATTTTTTTAAAAAAAAAATAGAGAAAAAAAAAGCTCAATTATTTTTTTATCATAATCAGTTCAAGATTCCAAGGAAAACCAACCCACGAAGCAAAGAATTGTTCTCTGTTGTCTGCCATTGAAGCCAAGAGAAACAAGCTTTTAGTCTTTTATGGACTTCAACCAAATTTCTAGATCTCATTCTTGATATTAATAACTCTCGTCTATAAATTTATTAACAAGAACTCTTCTGAGGATACTAATAAATCATAATTGAGTATACAACCATAATTTCGATCCTCAATCTATCTTGAAAATTGCTGCCTTGAGGCATACAATCTCAATTTGGTCCATTTATCTATTTATTTTATGAAAGAACCCAATCTATTAGTCGACCTATTTGCATAACCTCCTCAAAGAGTGCTACACAAAATAATATCTTACTAATCAGCAATTATTGAGACTGCAAGTTTTCGTCGGGAAAATTTTCTCCCACTCAATATTTTGAATTCTGTGAATTTTTCTTAAATTATGATAACCAAGTTTTCTAAATGAAATTTAGAATCCTAAATCATGTTCTTTATATATGTACATTTGTTATCATAGATTGGCACCTGCTACACTGTATGACATGTTAATTCACAATACTAAATCAGTATAATCACATTGTAAAAACAAATAAATAAAATAAAGCAATATAATAATCTAAATCTAAACCTCATTCCTACGAATGGTCACGAACATAGTCTGATTGGTAACCATACGCACCTCTAATATTGAGGTATTGAGTTCAAATCCTCCATTCCCAATTGTCAGAAAGTCTCTCATTCCTTAAAAATAAACCACTCCGCGTGGTATGGTATGGTTATTTTGCTCTATGGTGTAATTTGGGGTCCAACTTTTTTCTACCACCACAATGAGGTTTGGAATGCAAAATAAATTAATAGATTTTTTAGTAATTATGTTTCCTTTGAAATCTAACTCTGTTACTTCCCGTTTATAACATCTCAAAATTTTATTTTTTTTCCCCTTGTATGTTTACTAGGTTAATGTTATTTGGACGCACGTATTTGATTGGGTGGGTGTTGGCTTAATGTACTCTGGTGCTTGTTATTATTTATTTACCGCAAGGGTCATATTCATACATACTACAGAGAGGTCTGAACTTGAGCCATAAAAAATTTCATAGTCAGGGTGTCATGGTTGGTTCTGTAAATAGATGAGAGGTTTGAATTTGAGCTTCAATATCAGTAGGATTCTGTTTTCTTCATCGAACAACATTGTGATACCAATAAGTTTTATTGAGAAACATCTTTACAAATTATTTGGTAATCTCTGAGTAGATTTTTCTCTACCTAAAATTGTTTGTGGTGTGTATTATTTCATTCAACTTGTGTGGCTGTATACTACTGCAGTTGGCTCGATCAATTTGGTTGGACTACTTTGTATTTAATCATTTTGTTATTAGTTAATCTTGAAAACTTGAATTGGTATGTGCCTCTAAGTGCCACTGGTGGTTCTACAACGAGTGCATATAATAGGGACTCTGGTCAAGTCCCAAAGCTTTGTTACTGGGATTATTTAGTATTACTAATTAATACTTGCAGTAGTAAGAGAGAAAATCAGAGTAGGAGGCAGCTTTTCAACAAGATTGTACTCACTTACACAATAGATCATGAGGTCGAGTTTTTGTTTACTTCTTTCTGGTTCACCAGGCTAGCTACTGCAAATAAAACATGTTGATGCCAAGGTGAACCACATAGATATAAATGTAATTGGATTTTGTAGGTCTGTTAAGTGACCATGACTCTTTATTTCTTGGACTACTTGTGCAAAACAGAACAAGAACAAACAACAAAAGAACATAACACAAATAACATATAGGAAGCCAAATATATTCACTAGCTATTCAATTTCACTATTGAATAAACAGATAATGAATTTAGTTTTTTGGTTCAAACTATTCACAAGCTAAGACTTCTTATGCACAGAACGGAAAAACAAGCCCGAACTCAGAGCACTCCAACCCGTACAAGACACCAGCGTGTTTCACCGCAGCCCCGTATTCGGCAAAGTAGAGCTTCCTCATCTTCTTAAAGGCCTGCAAAGTCAATAGACTATCTGACCCTGCCTGATGGCACTTTCCAACAGCCCGGTCCACCCGGAGAGTATTGGCAACCCGCTCCAACCCCCCATACAAGCCATCACAGAACTGCATCATATGCCTCATATCAAACACCCTGTTCCCGAATAACCCCTTTAGCGTCCAGAGGAACTCATTCAGCAAAGCGGGTAGCGGACGTTGCGTAAGAATCTTGACGAGGTAAGCGAAGTCGTACGCGCTGTGAAACGTGATCCAAGTGACATGGTAGTTGCAGACGAGACGGGAAGAGACCATTAGTCTTGCGAACATGGCCGAATCGATTCCCTCCGACCGGTTTCGCTCAAAATCAATCCCCTGTTCACGTAGCATCTTAACTGAATCCGGGGCGTAGAGGTCATGCGCCAGGTCGAATCGAAAGTTGAATTCCCAGATAAAGCGGCTGTCGCCTCCGAGGTCCGGCAGGTTTCCGCATGCGTCCGCGAGCGTGAGGCCCACTTGAATGAGGTTGAGCGCGTCCACGTTCGATTTTATCACCTGGTATTGATCGGACGGTGGTAGTTTGCGTGCGTAATGAGGGCGAGAAGGATCAAGTAGCGGCCGAAAAACACAGCCGGGGAACTCGGTATCCATGGAGACGTAGGAATATTGGGAGATTAGGGCTGCGATGAGGTTGAATTCAGAGAGAAGATTTTGGGCCCAGACTTGTCGAATGACAATTGGTTTGGGATTGGGGCTCAAATCTTGGATGATCATCATTCTTAATTGTGGCTTCGGAAATTAATTGCTAGAGGAAGAGTCAAGACTCACAAGAGAGGTCTGAAAAGTGAGGATCGATCTTCTTCTTAGGGTAATTTTGTTGTGAGGTGTATCGTATCAGTATCAGGTTTTAGTAATATATAGCAATCCGTTCTGCTTGGAAACTAAGCAAAGAAAACTACAGAAAAAACTAGTCGTTGGTTGATAGAGCGGGGATGAGAACCGCCTCACGCCCACACCCCCACTAGGCCCTAGTTTTAACACACAAATTTCCCTCTAGTTTTAACCATTTAAAAAAAAAAATAAAAAATCACCTTGAGTTGATTCCATGTAATTATTCTTTTTTTTTTTTTAATATTATCTACATTTACTTCTATTTTCCCACTCAATTTTCTTTTTATTTTTTTCCTTCTATATAAAATTTTTTATTATGAAATTAATATTTAACTTGGCCTAATTCAGATTTGAACCCCTCTTCTCCCACACATTTCCAAAAATCCTAAATTAATTGACATTGAATACATTTTAATCTTTTTTCTTTATTAAATTCTATCCTCTGTTATGGGCTTTTTTAAAAAAGAAATTTAATTCTCTACAAATTTTTTTTTTCCCTATACTTCCTATTATCTGCTTAGTGTAGAAAAGAAAAAAGAAAAAGAAAAGAAAAGAAAATTCCAAGGTTTATTCATTTGTTTCGGATTATTAAAAAAAAAATGACATAATAAATAATTATATTGTAATTGAGGGATAATCCGGAACTAATCAGTAACTAGGCGCGGCAACCGACCTAAAACCTGTAGACGCGGGGTTTAAATTGGCGCCAACGGTACTATTGTATCTTTCTTCTAGCCCTAGAAACAGAAATAGAAACAAGTAACTCTGTTGCTCTCTCTGCGCTCTATCATCATAAGACTGATCTCTCTCTCTCTCTCTGGTCTCTCTTTCTCTCACCTTCTCCTTTTTTTTCCAACCCTAAAAGTAGAATCAGAAACAAGTAACTCTGTTGCTCTCTCTCTCTCTCTGATCTGCTCTGAATTCATCATATTACGCTCCAACGGTCATAATACTCATCTCTCTCTAGGGCGCTCTCTCCTTTGAAACCGTAAGAGGACTAGTAGAAAGAAGTAATCTCTCTGCGTTGAAGTGCACGATTAATCTCTAAGATTACTCTCTCCATCTCCAACCCAAAAGCTAGGCAACGAGAGGGAAACTCCCTCTGTGACACCCCCAAATACTCTCTATACAGACCACTTCGCCCTTCTCTCTCTAGTCTAATGGCTTCCTCAATTTGCTACCGTACGTATTTCTCAGCCCAGAATACAACCATCCGAGATGACCAACCTTTACCTTATCCCCAGTTTTCCTTGTTTTTCAAGTTTTCTCAACAGTATCTCTCTGATGATACTCGAACAGACAATTTCATTACGGAGGAAAATATGTTCCAAGAAATTAGGGTACCAACAGAGTATTTGGTATCCAATGTGGGGGATTGGTTGATGAAACTTGTGCTCACACAACTATCACGCTTAATCCCGCCATTGCGACTCAACCATCTTTACTGGAGGGAACTCTGGCCCCGGGAGGTTAGCCTAGGAGAGTTGGTGACCAAGCTTTTGGAGGCGGTTTGGGAAACTGTTCGGGCTGGTTCCGGATTGGGCCGAAACGCGATGGGGATGCAAGTCACTATCGAGAAGCGAAGCGTTATCCCACATCAACTATTCCAAGAGTTATTGGGTGCTGGTCAACCTCTTCCTCGTTCGTCAACGCTCGATCCAATAGACTTGGAATATTTTGGAGCGACGGAAGAGGAAACTCAACGGGCTTTGATGGAATCAGCTTCGGAAACGGTGTTCGGATCAGTGCCTGCTGCCAAGTCGGCGGTGGAGGCCTTGGAGAGGTTGATTTACGAGTATGACACCGTTGAATCAAACGAGGTTACATGTGTGATTTGCTTAGAAAATATTTTGACTGGATCCCGATTAATTCGCATCCCCTGCTCTCACCTGTTTCACGAGGATTGCGTACACAAGTGGCTTGAGACGAGCCACAACTGTCCTCTCTGTCGGTTCGAGCTGCCTACCAGTGATGATGTCTAGTGCTTTAGTTTTTATTTACAAGATTCTTGTCTTTGATTGTTTATTTGTTTTTTTTTTTTTAATCATAATTACTACAGAGTTTATATGTTGATGCTACATACGTTGGCTACTCTTGTATTATAACGAGAAATGTTTGAATATAAATTTGTTTGGCTTTTGATTTGTAGATGAAAATTGCTACACTACATTTTCGCATGAACTTTTCCTACTAACAAATAAGAATGGAATACAATTGCAGACTATTGTCATATAAACTTAGGCATCCGAATGATTTTTCTTTAAAAAACATTTTTAAACAAAAACTTATATGAGATTACCATTAGCACACGTAACCAAATCTCTTATTGATTTTTGCATTCAGCATTTTGTGGAATATATGCAGCAGAAAGGAGATTATCAATCTCCTTATGAAATCATGAACAAACCTATGTTCCTGCCCCCCCAAGACTACAATTTTGCCCAAACTATATCTTTCTTGCAATTTTGCTCGGCTTCTTAACTTCATTATCAATTTCTTAGAGAACATGCTATCTATATGTATTGTGATATTCTGGCCAATGCACCCGGTTAATTTGTTATTGTATTATTGCAAATTTCACCTTTTGAATTTGGCATCAATTTGCCAAGTACACTGAATTCCCATCGACAATTGGGGGATAGGAGTTTGGAGAGAGTGAAAGATAAACACCTAAGGTTTATGACATTACTTTCTAAAAAGCACAATGTGAGAAAGGTACCACTTGATCGTAGCTGCGCCAGCAGACAAGCACAGATTTCTCCGCTTGTATCCAAAGTGTTCATAATCAGTACGAGAAAGAAGTATCCAGCATAAACTTAGTGTCATCAAAGTAACTGCAGTCCACTACAACCTGCAGAAATTAGCCTTTAATTATAGTTTTCCAAATAACCTATATTTCATGAAACTATAGACAAAGCAGATCTAAAGTAGCATGCCACAAGTAGGAAGGGATAGATACATACATACATGCATGTATATATATACATATATATAGAGAGAGAGAGAGAGAGTGGGGGGAAGAGCATTAGATTCCTAATTATGGAGGACAAATCACCTTCTTGACCGAAGCATAAAATCTATCTACCAATTCAGAAATTTTAACCATGCCATCAGGTGCAAGCTTGTTGGGGAGAGACGATGATCAACACTGATCAGAGAAATGCATCAAAGATTTAGTATTCTGACACAAACAGCAAGTCAAAATGTATTAAGCTAGATGCAGAGAAGCTGACCTTAAGTGAAAAGCCACCAGTCCAACCTGTCAGGATATATAACATAAGTTTATTCACAATAATTTGATTGCTCAACAGAAACCAGATATCAGCTGCAAGGACCAAGTTCTACCGTCAATTTGTAATACGCTGGAAACTTAACTCTCTCTCCAAAATGATTTTAAAGCCAAAAACAAGAGAAGTTTGAGAGAAAAAGCTATATTAAAAAAAGTCTCTAAAGTATACATAGACATTTTTCTGAAGCAATTTTGGCCCAACCCCATTCAACTCGCTCGAACATGATTTTACAGCTTTGCCACGCAACTGCAGGCCCATGCTTGAGTGTTTGTTTAACATCTATGATACAAGCCAATTCATTTTATAAAACGTTTAAAATGAGTTTTTTACAGGATGTTTCGAAGATTATAAGGTGAACTAAGTAAAACTCGAAAATAGCAAATAAGTATAAACTTCAACCTTGATCAATACAACTACTAAATAGCAAGGGAAGACGAAAAAACACTAAGATGTTACTATTAACTCATAATTTTTCCGTAAATCAGCCAAGCAAGCATCTAATATTCTATTTAGTGTCATAAATGTGACATTACATACCTAAATCTACAGAAATTCAATGGTTGATCATGCTGTATGTAGTTTAATTCGGTTAGAATTATCATATTTTATCATCTTCAAATGCTTATTCACTTAAACCTATAAATCCGAAGTCTAGTTATTCAATGAACCACATAAATTAATCAATAAATTTCAGGCATAAAGCATAAAATTCTCGCATTAGAAAATGCAAAAAACTCGTCACATAATATAAATCAAAATACAATTTCCTAACTAAGCTTTTACTTTTGCTTGAACGATCTGAGAACAACATAATATGCCTAAGTTTCAAATTTCTGGTCTCATAGTGGCGATTATTGCGATTCGAAAGACGAATCAGAGAAATATATTACTCTAAATCACCGAAAATGAAAGTAATCAAAACATTGATTTAACCAAACAGCGAGAAAGTGCGAGAAAATGAAAGCGAAAAAAATGATGATGGAGAACGAAGAAGGGACCTCTTTGGCTCTCTTCTCGATGAGACCCATCACGAAGCTTGATTTCTCTCCTCCATTCTAACGGCTAGCTACTCTACTGCGCCAAACTATTTCGACTACTTTTACATTTTGCTCGCGATTTCGAACCCGGCTTACATATTTATAAAGGCTACTCTTCTAGGTGCTACGTTGAGCGGGGTGCGTACTCTGCTTAACATGCGCACGGGGCTCCGGAAAATCAAAAATGCTACCGCCAGACGAAATGGCGGGAAATTGTCTAATGAACGATAATGTGTTTTGTCACTTAATTCAATTAATTTTGATTTGAAAAAAATAAGGAGTGGGGACAGAAGTTCCGATTTTGTTTTCTTTTGAGTGTTGATTCTTTACTTCTTTGTTTACCGTTTGACGAGCTAAATAACCACAGCCAGAAAAGTTAGTGGAATCTAACCCTTTTTGGTAGTAGATTTTATCAACTACACCCTATTTAAAATTTTTGAACTAGATACCTCTTTTAATGAATAGGTGGCAGTCTCTACTCTCCTAACACCTCTTTTTAATAATTTTTTATTACTAAGAAGACCTTGAATGAAATGATATTTTAGTACTTAAATTATTAAAAAAAATTTTACACGTCTAACTCTATGAAAGAGGCTCTTTCTACTTCTTTCTTAAACCCAATTCAAATTCTAATTCTCTTGCAAACTACATAAATAACAATAACTTTAATTAACTTCTTTGTATTATCATAGAAAAGGAGCTTGAACTATGGATAGTGAGATTATTGATTCAGAATATTGATTATAATAACAAAATATAGTGGGTTTTAAATCTTACACATTCGACTGTAAAATAACTGACATTAACATTTTAGCCATATGCAAAACAACATGTTTTTGAAATATTATTATCCGATCACATTTGTCTTTTTGCTTCAAAAAGGATCTAGGCGTGCCCAATAAAAAATCTCGAGTGATATGTATCAAATGAGGGGCTTTTTTTTTTCCCCCTTTCGATCTGTATATTCCATTGTAAGTTGACTTGCAATTAACATATTCATCCAATAATACTATAAATTAATTAATCAACTTAAAAAGCAATGGAGCTTTTTTTATTATTTTTTTAAAAGAACTCTTACAGGGGATGCTTAGACTAAGCACCAACTCCCAAATTAACTAAAAGCCTCCTAAATTTGTTAGGTAGAAGAAGGGTGAGAAGAATAAAAGAGAAGAAAATTAATAAGATTAAAAACAACTTAAGAGGGGGTGAGAAGAGAAAGAAGAAAATTAGATATAAGAGATAATTAAGGAGAAAATAAGGGTGTAGGAAGTAAAAACAAACTTTTTAATTTTAATTAACAGTGTAGCACTAAAAATAGATCGGAGAGAATAGACAGAGAGATGACAATACAGCCACCCGAAATAATAGTAATCTATGATCACAAATGTACCCCTAATTCAAATAAATTAAGTTGCGAACTAAAAGAAAAAAAGGTCCTGCCCCACCCGAGCCTTGCCCTGCCCATCATCTCTGTCTCCTCATCTCATCATACTCATATATCTCTATCTTGCTATCTCAATATCTTTTTCTCCTCCTTATCTTTGTCCATTTAACCCAGCCATCATCAGATCCTACCCCATCCTATTGATGGACGCTAGCCCGAGTTAGATCAGCCCACCCAATAGTAGGGCTGGCAATTTTCTACACGACACGACGATACGACTCGAAAACGACACGAAATAAACAGGTTTGGGTGACCCATTTAATTTTCGTGTCAATTTCGGGTTGACACGTGTAACACGTATAATAAACGGGTGGGTTTCGGGTCAACCCGCTTAACCCGAAAATGACCCGTGTAACCCGTTTAATTAAACGTGTCGTTTTCGTGTCATTTTCGTGTCGTGTCAACACGACACTAATACTACACATTTATTAATATTTTAATATATTAAACGTGATTTTAATTAATTCTAAGCATATTTATAGAAGTAAAATTAAATTAAGTAGTTATAATCGTGTTAAATTAGAATAATCGTGTCAATTTTGAATAATCGTGTCAAACGGGTCATAATATGACACATGACACGTTTATTAAACGGGTTACACGTGTCGTGTCGTGTTACACGTATATTAATCGTGTCGTGTTCGGGTTTAAATTTTTGACACGTTTATTAATCGTGTCGTGTTCGGGTTAGGTGTTATCGTGTCGTGTCGTAATCGTGTCGACCCGAACACGACACGATAACACGAATTGCCAGCCCTACCCAATAGTAACAGCCTACCCTCGTCGAACCCCACCTTATCGAACACCAATCCTGACAAACCCACCCCATCAATCTTGAAATGTGACCCCTCACATATCCCACCCCACAGTACCGTTGAACACTAAGCCATGAATCCTACTGTGCAGAGAAACCAATAGCTTTGTCTAACCGCAGCTATGATGATCCCAACTGCACTAGATCCAGAAGCTCAATAAACCTTGACATTAGTGTCCAGAACATATGACTTGTCAAAGCTCAATAGAGAATGTATGACATGTTAAAAAACTCAACGCGCATGTTTAACTAGATCTGGATCTCTGATGGATAAGTGATAAAGATATTATTGTCTTCACAATAAATTTAAAACTCAGAAAAACAGTACTAATCAAAAAACTATCAAAGGGGTTATATAGTCATAAAACACACCTTGGAAAATGTCTAGTTTGCCAAAAGCCCTAATAATGTTCCTCTAACCCCTTTTTTTTAGAACAGTCTCCTCTTTTTTCTTATTTTTTCTTTCTAATATTTTTTAAAACTTCTTTTCGCTAACACAGCCCAAAATGAAACCCAAAATGTCATAGTCAAGCTTAACTAGATCTAGTTGCGCTCAACTGGGGTGGTCGAGCTTGACAAAGATTTTTTTTCGAAATGTGAATTTCAGAACAAAAAATTATGATTTTACGCTTAAAATTGTTTAGGTTTTTCGTATCGATTAAACCTCCAAAATTTGAAAACTCAATTTCTAAACATTATTTTAGCTTACCCAAATGTCAAATATTTATTTTTTAACAAAATTTTGAGATGATTTTAAAGTTTATAGAAAAGAGCATTCTTGGGAATATAAAATTTTTAT
>JXTC01000049.1:1301070-1337342 GCA_002914845.1 Trema orientale
TAAAGCATCATCAATGTGACTAATAATAATAGAAAGACCATTTAATTTAGCTCTATGGTCTAAAATAAAAGCAAAAGATAATAATAAAGGAATTTATGACCAATATTTCAAATAAACTTCTTGCATTTCAATTACTATGTGTCCAAATATAGGGTCACATCTTTCATTAGAAAATATTTCGGCAATAAAAAACATATGACACTACAAGGAATAAGACCTTCGCCGACACATCAAAGCGTCAGTGAAAGTATTCAAAATGCGTCGGCAAAATACTTTTGAATTTTACAGACGCATTTTTTCGTCGGCAAAATACTTTTAACTTTTGCCGACGTATTTTTTCGTCGGCGGCCGGCGTCGGCGAAAGATCATCATTAAAAGTTGGTTACCAACGAAAAATAACATGTGTCTGTAAAATATACTTTTGCCGATGAATCACTAGATTATGTCGACGAGTGTGTTACATCGATGAACGACTTGCGTCGGCAAAGGCAAAAGAAAAAGTAAATAAAAAGATAAAATTATTGCCGACAGCCTTTTTGCGTCGGCAAAGGTTTTATAAAAATAAAAAAATTATAGAAAAATTTAAAAATACAATTATATTAATAATAAAAATAGAAATAAAATTCAAAAATATTTCAGTTTGTTTAATTAATGGTGTGAAGCATCAATTCAAAAAAAAAAAAAAATGGTGCTAAGCATTAAACCTAATATCTCTCCATGACTTGAATATGGCAACAACTATGATATTAAATATACCTTCGAGTAAAAAAATGCCAATCGTATAGATCGATTCATATTTCTTCAGCACAACATATATATTAAAGAGAAAATAATAGCAAATGAAGAGATACATCAATCCAGCCACAGAATCAATATTCCAAACAATAACAAATGAAGAGATACATACCTCTTTAAGTGAAATTCCAAACAATAGCAAATGAAGAGATACATACCTCTTTAAGTGAAATTCCAAACAATAGCAAATAGTAAATGAAGAAAGATGAACACAAATTCAAATTATCTAAAATGACAAAAAATGAATTAATGAAAAAAAAATTAAAAATAATACTCACAAAATAGAAATTGAAGAGAGAGGAATGCAAAATCTTACCCAAGAAGAGAGATTCAAACTGAGAGATGAACCCAAGAAGAGAGAAGATTTGAGAATTTCGAGAAAGAGAGGTTGTGAGAGAGAGATAGAGATTTGTTGAGAGAGAGAGGTTGAGAGAGGTGTTGAGAGTTAGAGAGATGCATTTCTAGAGAGAAAATGAAGTGGAGGCAGAGAAATGAAAGAGAAGAAGAAGAAATGAAAAGGAAGCATAGTTTTTATGGTACACCCTTTTACCGATGTATTACAAAAGACACACTCAAAATTCGGCTTTATTTGCGGGGGATATTTTTTAGGTCAACTCTTTACCGACGCAACGTCAACAATGTGTCGGCAAAGATATTTCAAATTTTATCTAAAAATAAAGACGCGCTCAAAATTCGGCTTTATTCACGGGGAATGTTTTTGAGGTCAACCCTTTACCGACGCAACATTAACAATGTGTCAGCAAATGTATTTCAAATTTTATCCAAAAATAAAGACGCGCTCAAAATTCTGCTTTATTCACGAGAAATTTTTTTGAGATCAAGTCTTTACCGACGCAAAGTCAACAATGCGTCAGCAAATGTTTCAAATTTTGTCCGAAAATAAGGATGCGCTCAAAATTTGGCTTTATTCGTAGGAGATCTTTTTTTGGCAACACTTTACCGACGCAAAATCAATAATGCGTCGGCAAAAGGGTCAAAATAACCCGGGAATTTTACGCGTCAAATATTTTCCGACATATAGTCCGTCGAGAAATGCACCTCACACTAAATTCTTTTTAAGACACCTATGCCGACGCAATAAAAATAATGCGTTAAGAAAAGTATATTTTAGCGACGCGTTATTTTTGTTGCGTCGGCAAAAACAATATTTCTTGTAGTTTGATGTAAATCAATTGGAGAAGTAGGATAATTAGCTCATGGACTAAATATAAGACAATTAAAAAGTATATGATTTATAGAGGACATAGAACTATTCAACCTTATGTTTTAAAATTTTAATGTCAAAAAAAGTTTAAGTGCTTGACATACTAACAACATATACATATTTATCACTTCGGATATGGTATCAGTTGAAGTTGCGTACAATTTCAACAAAATATGAGAAAGCTCGGACTACACTTTTTAGGGTTAATTTCCTTAAAGTATATATTTGAATTTTTGTTAAATAAATAAAATAATACTTTTCTATTTGATTTTGTGTATATTATATATATATATATGGTTCCCAATCTAATAGATATTTTTTTAACCTGTCTATAGCTAGGTATTTCTTTTTTTAGCTATTAGATCATAATCTAAATAGTTACTATAATTTGGGTAGTTAGAAAAAACATACTCATTATTTAATACTTTTTTCTCTCTAACTTTTGCTATAAATAATAGGGTAAAATAATACCCATGGATAGGTATAAAAAAAAATACATACTGAATTGGTGCCCTATATATATATATAATCGCTAATTTATTAATATAACCATAGCATTGGTATATAAGTGTTGTATGCTTGAGGATTAAGGAATAAACTAAATGTAATCTATAATAATTAATTAAAGTTGAGATCTGTAATTAAATATTATTAATACGGTTCATTAACATTGATGTGGTGATATTATAATAGAGGTACTTTATATAATAAGATTATATATGACTATACCAAACGTAATTAGAATCTCACATAAATTCCATCAACTATTTTTTTTTTTTGAAAATAAAATTCCATTAACTATTGAGAATTCAAATAATATCAAAAGATGATCAAATATAGATCAATCTTAATCCTAAATAATCATAGACTCCTATTTATAATATTACTTTTGTTGATGTACTTTTTAAGGTTTATTTTTCAACAAGCCAAATTACTAGTATATTGGGAACAAATGAGTTGGATAGCTGGGAATGTAACTTATAGATATAGAATCCTTTTCTTCTTGAGGGAAGCTAAAAAGATGATTCTCTTGTGTATTGATTCTAGACTTAAATAGTTAGAGTACTTAATTTATAATAGAATTATAAATTAATTATTAATTGGAGAATTAACGGAATTCAGGGATAAAGAATTAATTAGAGAGATATACAAGATATTAAACTAACTCTAATTATAAATCGTCTATGGATGATTGAACTATATGTAGTGACTTAATCAGTAGACTACTCATTATTTTCTTAGTAAAATAAATTCTAAAATTTTAAGAGTGCAATTTCAGATTTTTAGTAAACTAATATTGGAGTTAATGAATTAGATAAATTAATTATCAAAATTTTGAAGCTTGAGTTATAGGTCAATAAATCCCAATGTCACCTCTAACAACACTGTATTGGACGCTATAATATGTTTATTATTACACACTTAATAAAAAATATATATAGAAAAATTGTTTTTCTGATTATATGTTAAATAGTAATAATGATTATTATTTAAATATATTAATTTATTATTTTTGAATTAATTAATTAATAGAGGATATTATGAATATCTTTATTATTAGCAATATGAAAAAATCCATATTTCTAACCATAAGACTCACACGCCAACTATACATAAATTTTCTCTGTACTTGGCGCATAAGAAGAGAAAGATAACAAGTTATATAATCTTAGAAAATAAAATTAGAGAAAATAGGTTTTTTAAACACTCCACTAAAATAGGAAGTGTTACACGCCAACCTACCAGTCTCGAAGGAGATTTAATCTCCCTTAATTAATTTATTTAATTAAAACCTATTTAAAAAAGAGAAACCCGAGAAACCCCAGCACAGAAAATACACTTACATATAACGTATAATATTCTACAGAGTCTCCAAGAATTAGGGAGAGGGAGGAAAAAAAAAACCCAAGAAGAGTTTTCCAATTTCTGTAGAGTCAGACTTTGTAGTCTTAATCAAACTTTGTAATCTCATGTATTAAGAATATTACAAGATCAGAAAAGTAAATCTCATGTATTAAGAATATTACAAGATCAGAAAAGTAATATACCGTTATCGTAATATCTATTTGTTTATCCATTAACGTTAGATGACCCTCAATATTACAAGATCAGAAAAGTAATATACTATTATCGTAATACTCACTTGTTTATCCATTGATGTTAGATGTTGAGGGTTATCAAGAGCTAATGAATCCTTTTCTTTGTTAATCTGATTTATGAGATTAAGGCTAAAGTTTTGAGAAATTTTTTAAATATGCCTAGGCCTATTCTTTTCTGCTTCAAATATGATTTTATTTCAACGCACTTCGTGTTATTTTGTCATGATTTTATTTTTGTCATTTGTGATGGGAGTAGTGCTCAATTCCGATCTGGCCAACTCATTTGTAGGGCTCATGAAAACTAAATTATTGTTATTGTGTCACGAGCAGAAATTTTACGCAAACTACATGCAACAAAGAGGGCTTAAGACCCCTATATATATATATATATATATTTGGCATAAATACTACTTCAGTTGACAATAAGGTTCCAGTATGGGATGCTAACATTGGTAAGTGATAATAATTGCGTAGCAGATAATAAGGTCCATAAGTACTTTAAATAAAGCTTAAGCGAGACATCTTAAAAATAAATCAGAACTGTATAGAAAAGGAAAAAAAAAATCATCATCAGTCCATTGCAAAGCAACTTCCTTGCCCCACACTCTTTTTTATGTTGTCTTAGACACACCCATGTGCCCCTCCTCTACCGCTTTTTCCCCGGTTATTCCACTGAAATTGAAAAAGCAAAAAAGTAGATGGAAGAATTACAAATTAAAGATGATCAAAACAGGACACAAATAATGGTGTAAAGAAGAGGACAGCAGAAGGAAGCAACTTCTTTGAAGATTCCTATCAAAGACTCAGTACTATTTACTTATATTGCCTTTCATACTCAAGTATACGAGACTTCTGTCCCAGGTGATTTGCCTAAACTGGTTTCTCAATACGAACAAAATGGCTGAAGCTTTTCTTAGCGCTCTTCTCGAGAATCTCAACTCGCTGATCCAAAGGAAAATTGGATCCCTTCTGGGGGTGGAGAAACAGATGGAAAAGTTCTCCAGCACGCTCTCCACAATGCGCTCTGTGCTGGAAGATGCTGAGGAGAGGCAACTAGGCGATCAGGCGATCAAGGATTGGCTGAAAAAGCTTAGTGATGTTTCCTCTGAGTTGGATGACATTTTGGATGACTGTGAAACGGAGGCCTTTCGATTGGAGTACCAAGGACAAGAGCATCACAGATGGACTCAAAAGGTAAGCTCATTTTTATCAGGTTTTAATCCGGTGAATATTGCGTTTCGTCTAAAGGTCGCAAACAAGATGAAAGACATTGGGGAGAGATTGGATCAAATCGCAAACGAACGAATGAAGTTTCACTTGCGAGAGGTTGTTGGCGAGAGACGTTCTCAAATCAGGCAAAGTCGCCAAACTAGCTCAATTATTACTCAACCACGTGTGTATGGAAGAGAAGAAGACAAGGAAAGAATTGTTGGGTTTCTAATTAATGATGCTGTCAATTCCAAGGATATTTCCATTTACCCTGTTGTCGGTTTAGGGGGGATGGGAAAGACAACTCTTGCTCAATTGGTCTTTAATGACGAGAGGGTTGATAAGCATTTCGAGCTTAAAATGTGGGTTTGCGTTTCCCAGGATTTCGATGTGCTTAGATTGATAAAAGCGATTATAGAATCTGGAACAGGGAAAGCTTGTGAAGCATTGGAGATGGATCCTTTGCAGAAACGTCTTCGAGACATGCTTAAAGAGAAGAGGTTTTTGCTTGTTTTAGATGACGTGTGGAACGAGGATCAGGAGCAGTGGGACAAGTTGAAGTATGTACTGGCTTGTGGATCCTATGGTGCTTCAATTGTTGTCACTACTCGTCTCAAAAGGGTTGCATCCTTTATGGGAACGGTCCCAATGCATCAGTTGTCCTGTTTATCTGAAGATGACTGTTGGTCGTTATTCAAGCAACGCGCGTTCGGAAACCAAAGAGAAGAACGACCTAACCTTGTAATGATAGGGAAGGAGATAGTGAAGAAGTGTAAGGGAGTCCCACTAGCTGCAAAAGCTTTGGGAGGCTTAATGTGCTTTAAAAATGAGGAGAATGAGTGGCTTTCTGTTATGCATAGTGAACTTTGGAATTTGCCAGAAGACAATGGTTCCATATTGCCCGCTTTAAGACTAAGCTACCTTCATCTTCCGGTCCAACAAAGACGATGCTTTGCGTATTGTGCTATATTTCCCAAGGATTACGACATTAAAAAGGAAAAGTCAATTCATCTCTGGATGGCTAATGGGCTAATTTCTTCTAAGAGAGGACTTGAGATTGAAGATATTGGTGGTGAGATATTTAATGAGTTATGTTGGCGATCATTTTTCCAAGATATTGGGAGAAAAGATTATAGAAATGTCTTGTACTTTAAGATGCATGATTTAGTTCATGATCTAGCTCAATCCATTATGGAGGATGAATGTCTAATTGTGGAGGTTGATGAAGATACACCCCCAATAAACATTTCAAAAAGAGTTAGACACTTGACATGCTGTAGTTTTGGTGGATCGAGTGATATAGTTATCGAGATCCCAAATGCTCAGTCGTTGCGGACTTTTATGGCATTAACAAATCAGTCAACCGATTGTTTTTTTCACATGAAGTTTCGCTCTTTACGTGCGTTTGATGCTACACTGATTCAATATCCATCAAAATCCATTTCATATTTGATAAGTAAGTTAAAGCATTTACGCTATTTGAACCTTTCACATAGTGATATTGAAATCCTTCCTGATTCCATTTGTTTGCTGCATCATTTGATGACTTTGGACCTGAGTTATTGTCATGAGCTTCGTAAGCTTCCCAAACACTTGAGCCGCTTAAAAGGTCTTCGCCATCTTTACATTCAATATTGCGGAAATTTATGTCATCTACCTCCAAATATTGGGCAACTAACATGCCTGAAGACTTTGACCACTTTCATTGCGCATGAGAGGAAAGGCTGTCACTTGGATGAATTGTGCCACTTAGACATTGGAGGTTTTCTACGCATTACCAACCTTGAGAAAGTGGCAAGTGCAATGGAAGCTGAATATGCCAATTTGTCCGAGAAAAACAATCTTAGAGAATTGAGCTTGTCTTGGAATAGAAATGAAAATGAATCTCAAGACAATGTTGAACTGGTTCTTGAAGCCTTAGCTCCTTGCCGCAATTTGACCAGTTTGAGCATTTATGAATACAAAGGTACCCACTTTCCATATTGGTTCAGTAATGAAATCCTCGGAAATGTTGTTAGTATTACTCTATCAAATTGCAGAAACTGTTCAGAACTACCACCCTTCGGGGAACTAACATCCCTAAGAGATCTCAGTATATCTGGGATGAACTTTGTACGGTACATAGACAATGAATCCCATGATGGAGACTTGAGGAGAGGTTTTGAGTGCTTAGAAAGTCTAAATATTGCAGATTTGCCAAATTTGGAGAGGTTTTCAAGGCAGGAAGGGAAGGAACTGTTCCCATCCTTACGCTCGTTGTCTTCAAAGAAATGCCCAAAATTGACTCTTCTTGGCCCAGGTTTTGCAAGCCTAGAAACTCTTTATGTTGAGGATTCGCCAAATTTTGAATTTTCCGGGCGGAAAGGGAAGGAAATATTCCCATGCTTGTCCACGTTGTATGCGAAAAACTGCGAAAAATTGACTTTAGTTGGCCAAGTTTTCCCGTGCTTGCAAAGTCTTCATATCGACGATCTACCAAATCTGGAACTGTCAATGCATCATGGGAAGGAAATGTTCCCCTGCTTGTCCAGGTTGCATGCAAAAAACTGTAGAAAATTGACCTTACGAGGCCATGGCTTTGCGTGCTTGGAAAGTCTTCATATCGAGGATCTACCAAATTTGGAATTGTCAATGCAGGATGGGAAGGAAATGTTCCCGTGCTTGTCCAGATTGTATGTGGGGAAATGCCCAAAATTGGCCTTACCTGTCCTAGGATTGATAAAAGATTTACAAGTGTATGAAAGCAATGAGCTGGTACTAAATTCCATTTCGAATCTCCCTGGCCTTACTCAGCTTCGCATCTCCGATAATGCTAACATGACTTCTTTTCCTGAATGCATGCTACGAAATCTCACTAGTCTCCAGTCACTTACAATTGATAGACTCCCAAATCTTGAAGAGCTGCCCACCGATATGCTGATTGGACTGAGTGCCCTGGAAGCTTTAGATATCAGTTTTTGCAATGAGCTCAAGTGCTTACCGGAGGGAATATTCAGAGGTTCTGCCCTCCTTAAACGTATCAGCCTAAAGGGTTGTAGAAAGATGAAATTGTTACCTGAAAGTTTTCGGGGTCTTACTATGCTTCAGTCTCTCGAAATTATTGATTGCTCGGAGCTGGAGGGCTTTCCAACAGGTCTTAACAACCTCATTTCTCTCAAACTCTTGACCATGTTAGGGCTAGAAATGTATACGTCAGGCCGGAATGGTTGGGGTTATGTCTTACGTGCTGTTCATAAGTTGGTCGCTTTGCCAGGAGCCTTGCAACACCTCCCCTCACTTGAATCTATAAGAGTATCTTATTTTTTGGGGCTTGCATCATTGCCTGATTGGCTTGGAAATCTTGCAACTCTTAAAGAATTATGTGTCGAAGGTTGCCCAGATTTGGCATCTATACCAAGTAGCATCAAAAATCTCACCAACCTACGAAAATTGACGATCGAGTCGTGCCCGAAATTGGAGAAGCGATTCGAAAACGAAGCAGGAGAGGATTGGCAGAAGATAGCTCATATTCCAGAGGTGTACATTGGACCGTCAGGGTAAACGTTTATTGCTTTGGCTTATTTCATTTTATTCCTTAGTGAACTATAAATAGTTGCTATGGACTTTTGCATTTTAACATGAAAATTTAATTTGAACCTTAACAGGTTTCCTGAATCTGATGATGACTCTGATTATGACTTCTTACGAGAAAAGTGCCACTCACGATTCTCATTATGTTCACGAAAGGTAAATTACCCATGATTTCTTTACTTTTCTTCTAGTATTAAACTTGTTGTTTCTGTTTTACGTTTATTATGTCAAAAGCAATTCCTCTATTCATGTTGTATGGAATCTAATTAATATTTCCATATTCATTCTGATTATTTCGCCCTTCTGTTTTTAGAGAAAATATCCTTAACAGAGTAGATGGAAAAAAAAAAAGAAAAAAAAAAAGGCAATTGAGATTCGACAACAATATAATTTGTATATTTTATTTGATTAATTTGGAATCATGACAAGTAGTAACTAGTAGTGAATTCATTCAGTATGAGAGATCTAATAATCAAAAAAGTCATCTAAACGTGGATTTTTCTTCGGACCTCAATTAAGTTTGAGAACTTATTAGCTAAGCTCTATGATGATTAAGAAAGCCATTAGTAGTTCTGTTGTTGTGTGGTTAGTTTTAGCGTTACGCTTCAAGTAATATATGGTTTTTCTTTTGCTTGCTGAACGTCTGAAAAAATATGTTTAATTAACTTGGGATGTTTGAGGAATCTTCTTAATCAAACCCGTTCCCGCAAATCGCCTTTTGGTGCATGTTTGTGGTCAAGTAAATGTTGAAATCAGGGATCCTCCGTTCTAGTGCTACCCAAGTTAAAGAAAATTAGTCAGTTTCTCAACTGATAAGGAACTTGAACAATTTGATCATACAATAAACAAAATAGTATGTTACTTAGGAGCTTAAACTTTTCATGTTAAGCTTCTCTCAGGTTATACATATATATAGGACAAATTAAAACATTATTCGAGGAGAAACTTGAGTGTATTTCTGTTATCCTGTTCACTTTCTCATTTATATAATTCCTGTGTTGAATTTCAGCTCCTTCTGTGAAAGGAAGAAAAAAGGGAGCCGCAACCATAGTGTAAAAACATAAAGAAGAAGTCTAATTCAGTGTGAACTCTTCTTTGGCTCAAGTTTTCCGTGGTGAAATCCATGTTTGATTTTCAGTTACCATTTTCAAGTTGTTCTTCAAAAATTTTACTTGGTGAGATAAGTTTCGTTGTTTCCATTGTTCATACTCATCTTTATTGGTTAGAAATATTCATTTGACCAGTCAAGAACACTAATGGCGCGTTTGGTACAAGATTCGAATCTTATTCTTTAAATCCAGAAACAGCTTTTACTTAAAAAGTTGGAAGGATAAATATTTTATCCTTCCAACTTTCTAAGTAAACGCTGTTTCTGAATTTGAAGAATAAGATTCGAATCCTATACCAAACGCACCCTAAATCATTATTGATTATATGTATTTGTTTTAAAGCCCTGGATTGGGCAGGACCTCATTTAAGTTTAAAAGCTTATGTGCTGCTTATCATTTCCAAAAACATGTATCATTTATGAATTATAAATGACTGAAAAAGCCATTATTTATTCTATTGTTTTGATTCTGAAATTTTTTGCTTCGCTTGTTGAATATTTGAAAAAATATTTAAATAAATCAGTGCATTTGAGGAATATTCTTGATCAAATACTTGACCGCAAGTCATTCAAGTGCATGTTTGTCTATTGATATGTTGGATGTTTGGTTCCCCTGTTCTAGTGGTTCCCAAGTTCCCCTGCCCTAGTGATACCCAAGTTGTTATTTGTATCATATCTATTTAACTACCCATCTTCTTGCTTAAACTTAATCTCCCCCATACCAAACATAACGTAGGGTTCGAACCGGCAGTTTGGTTGAGTGAAGGTCATAGTGGAGAGTGAGTACTACGGCCTATGCTTCTTTTTCAGTTTAAATTAGGGGTGCACAAAAAATTTACAGATCTTTACTGTCCGCCCAACCCACCATACAACTCAATCTCAAAATTTTTCAAAATTACAGTTATACATTTCTCAAACTGTCAAATAAATCGAACCGCCAAATTGACCCCAGAAATCACCATACTACTGGAAAAATTGGCATGCAATAGTAAAATTTGTTCTACACATTATAGACTTGGTAAGAACTAAGAACTATATAAGTTGAGATTTAATTTTTTTTCTTAATTTGAGCTTGACTTCTCTGCTTTGTGCCTTCAAATGGTGGTCTAGTGTGGCTAAATGACGAACCGAGCATCAAAATGTTGCTTTCAGTCATAATGCCCACGTGAAAATGTTCAACAAGAAGGAAGAAGCAGGGCTGGAAGACTACTTGGCATGATAGTGGCATTCTTAGAGGGATATTGTCTGTGTTTATGAAGGGTAGGCTGTAGTAGTTATGTTTTAAATGGATTTTGGCATTGTATTTAGGATATGTATGTGCTGTCAATTTCTACCCCTTGAAGAAGGGGATATTTCATTGCTTACCCTACACTTACACGCAGAATTGTGAGCAGGTTAGTACCATCATGGATCATGCATGGATTCTTTCTGCTCAAAATTTACCTGAGGCATCTCCAACCCTTTATATTAAAATGGTGCAACTTTTACTTCATTTTGGCATAATTTTCATGTCAAATCATAACTTTATCTCCAAACCATTACACCATTTCTAATACCAAAAGAGAATATTCTTTGTATATTCCTTTTTATCTCATTTTTACATAAATTTTTTTAGTTCCCAACTATTTATTTATTTCACCAATAATACCCACATGCAAATTTTTTTCACGTATTAATCCAATGATATGGGACATGAGAAGGAAATTTTTATTTTTGGTAGCAAAAAAATTGTTAGCTTTGGCCAAAACTATGCAATTGGGGTCAAAATAGAAAACTATACTTTCATTTGTGGGGTTTTTATTGTTAAATCAAAGGGATAATAACATTAAAATACCCTAAATTTTAACTTTTTTGTAAAAAAACCTAGACTTTTGAATGTCTGCAAAATAATATCTCCACTTTTAAATTCTCGCAAAATAATATCTTAATTTTTGAATTTCTGCAAAATAATACCCTCACTTTTGAATTCTGCAAATTAATATCCTAACAATTAAAATTTTTACAAATTAATACCCTAATATTTGAAATTTCTATAAATTTATAACCTTAATGCCTAATTAGTTGATTTTAATAAAAAAAAAAGATGGTAATAGCCACCATCAACTTAATTAAAACTTATTAACAATAATAAAATTTCTGAAAAAATATTTGTAGTTAGTTTATTTCACTTTTCATTTAAAAACAGTAAAAAATTAGAACGAGAGGTAAAAATAGTTAATTGTGAAAACAAACAACAAGAGAGGTAAAAAAATTCTATTTTTTCAGCAATTAACCAAAAAAAGTAGTTATAAAATAATTTCTGATAATATACTAATATCTAAATTTTTTTAATAAGTTAATGAGAGATGTTTGCTTCTTTTAATTTGCTCATAATATAAATATACAAAGAAAACAAAAGCTGAAGGTATTAATTTGCAGAAATTGTAAATGTCAGGGTATTAATTTGTAGAATTCAAAAGTGAGGATATTAATTTATAGAAATCGTAAATATGAGGGTATTAATTTGTAGAATTCTAAAAATAAGGTTATTAATTTGTAGAAGTTCAAAAGATAGAATATTTTTTACAAAAAAATTAAAAGTGGAAGTATTTTTATGTGATTAACCCTAAATTAAAAAAAATTTTGAAAAGAAAAAGAAACAAAATGGTGTTTGTGAACAGTATTACACCAAAATTAGCGTAACACTGTTCACAAGGCCTGCAATTCTATAATGACGATCAGATTTGGCGTTGGGCCCAACCCAATGCCATTCTCTATGTTGGCGTGGGTTAGAGATGGTCAGAAAAATGAAGGCGAAATTAGCTGTACTACGATATTTTGGCAAAAGATAATTTTTATACGGCGTACGGATACTTATCAAAGTTGCGTACGACTTTTTGATAAAAAAAATTTGAATTATACGATGCTTAATGTAGCTGTCAGGTACCAGCTTTAATAAAATAAAATTATAAAAAAAAAGTTCGGGGATGAGGACTGAGCGCTTGCCAGGCGTCTAATGTGATGCGTTTAGTTTTATTTTTTATCCATTATTTTAATTTTGTTCTCCTATTAAATTTAATATTCTTTCCAATAGATTTTAATTTTCTTTTACTCCTTTTGTCTTTTACGATATACTGTCTTTAATTTTTTAATCTTTATCATGTGTATTAATTTGTTTTTTGAGGATAGAATTAAAACTCTTTTATAATTAATTTTTTGGGATAAAGTTATTTTCCTTTAATATATTTATATATGGTTTTAATTTTAATTTAACACCTTAAATATTTTGTATTTTTAATCTTTCTTTTTGTCTTTTTAATTTATTTTTGTTTTTAAATTAACTTTATTTAGGATTGAATTAAATGTTTTTAGAATATAATAAAAGACTACTTTTGTTATGATAAAGCTATTTTTTAAGTATTTTGTCAAAGATTGTTCCTAAAAAATAAAAGTATTCATCAAAGGTACTAAACTATTTGGTGTCTCCTAGTCTTATCACTTAATTACCTGTCTCATAAGTATTTGAAATGGTGTTTGTTGTCTCTTAAAAAAATAATTAAAAGAAAAGTTAGCATATTATCTTAAGTATCTTACGAAGTTACTTATAGTATCTGTATAAATTATAAACTAGATTATTAAGTATCAATTCAAAATATCTAGCTTTTGGTATGATACCCTATTTTAATGGTTGACTTTGATAATTTACCGACGGTCTCTCACTTCGATACCGTCAGTCTCCCACTTAGTTACCTAAAATAATCAAAAAATTATTAGCATTGGACTATTACTATAGGTATCATACGAGGTTACTTATAGTAATTAGGTAAGAGGTGAGTATATGTATCTATATTATTTGGGTCAACTTAGAAAAAATGGAATGGTTACCTATGGTCTCTCACTTAGATACCGAGGGTCTCCCATTTAGCTACCTAAAATAATTAAAAAATTATTAGTATTAGATTATTACCATAGGTATCATATAAGATTACTTATAGTAATAAAGTAGGAAATGGGTATAAGTATCTATATTATTTAGATAAATTGAAAGCAAAAATGATTACCTACTGTTTCTCACTTAGATACCGACAGTCTCTCACTTAGATACCTACTATCTCTTAATTAGATACCGATAGTCTCTCACTTAGATACATACTATCTCTTAATTAGATTCCGATAATCTCTCACTTAGTTACATAAAATAATTAAAATTATTAGAATTGGACAATAACCGTAAAGAAATAAAAAAAATAGAAAATTAAAATAAAGAATGAAAAATACATTTAAAAAAATTGATAGAATTGATAAGCTAAAAAATAAAGAAATAAACAAATTTTAAAATTAAAATACTAGTTGCACTGACATGGTGCAGACAGGAGCGCCAGGCCTGTCTACATATTTCACAAGTGCATTAGTGCTTTATTGTTCTTAAAAAAAAAAAAAAAAAAAAGACAAATTGCCTAACCCGGTTTGACGCACGTCAGGCTCAAGTCATATTTTTAAAAAGTTAGTCCGTATTTTTAAGACTTTTACTCCGCATTCCCGTATTTTTTTAACTTTTCGGCCATTATCCGTATTTTTTAAACATGAGTATGTTTTTTCCGTATTTTTCTAAATTCCCCAAAAATGAAACCATAGTATGTGACGAGAATGTACCTAAAATAGAATATTAGTAGACTCATTGTTGAGTATAAGATACAAATTTTTGTATAGTATTTTATGGATTGTTACAATATTATTTATTGTGTACATATTTATCATAAGACTTTAAAAAAAAAAATCCAAAATTAAGTGGGGGCACATTTCCGTCACTTCCCAAGTGCATCCATCACCAATTTATTTTTGTTGTCATATTAGTATTTATCAAGTAATTTAAAATACGTTGCAGCTGATTAAATTTTGAGGGAAAAAAAAGAATACATTTTCCTTTTGCTACCACCACCAACGCTTATTTTGGACTCTTCACTTTTATGAGGTCAGAAGTTCGAGTCTCTATAAATGCATGTGAGCTTGTTAATCACTTATTGTCCCCCAATGAGGTGAGCTGACCCTGTGGAAGTGATCTCTTTGTACCACTCGTTCCACCTGGTGTCCCATACACCACAACGGGGAAAGCCAGCCTGGCGGATACTAGGAGAAGTATGAGGATACTATTGATTCCGTTTTTTAGTTTCAAAAAAAAAAAAAGAAAAAAAGAAAATACCTAAGGCATTACAGGGTAATAATTAGTACCGAGAGTGGTAAATATGTTGATTTATTTTTCCAAATTTCTCGTTCAAGAAAACAAAACGGAGAAAGCCAGCCTGGCGGATACTAGGAGAAGTATGAGGATACTATTGATTCCTCTTTTAGTTTCAAAAAAATAAAAAGAAAAAAAGAACATACCTAAGGCGTTACAGGTATTAATTAGTACCGAGAGTGATAAATATATTAATTTACTTTTTCAAATTTCTCGTTCAAAAATACAGTATAGAAATAGTTCCTCGGTGACTTAGAATTAACCCCATAATATCACGCGTTACGAACGCTCTTTCACTGTCCTTGAGACTTCTCAAATGCTATTAATAAGAAAAAGAGACATTTAGTAAGACCCTCTTTAGCACTAGGATCTTTTGGAAGAAAAAAAAAATTTAAAAGGAGTCTATATTTTAGATTTAAACAAAAAATGACAGAAAATTTTTCGGAGAAAGCAAAATTAGATTTGATGTCATTTTTCAATATATAGAATTTTAAGAAATTAATTAAAAAAGAAAAAATTTTCAAAATAAAGTTATATAAAATGTTTGAAAAATATTTTCCTCTTTATTTTTTTTTTGACTTTCCCCTCATAATGTTTTTGCCTAAAGAAAAAAAAAAGGTCATGTTTGGAAAGATTTTAGTAGGGAAATAACAGAGAGAGAAAAGTTGAGAAAAAAAAGAGAGAACATTTTTCTAAAATTCTATATATGAGTAAATGGTTTCACTTTAAAAACTTTCATTTTCATAATCCTTTTATAATAATCAAAATCTTCTAAAGTTACTCTAAAGCATCTCTCATATTTTCCTACAAAGTTTTTTCCTTTATATTGGTACTCCCTATTAGAAGAGTAGAATGTACCCATACTTGTTAGGGAGTAGCTGGCATATGTAGTGGTTTATGCAAAAAGGAATTCCTTCCATAAAAGAAAAGGAAGCAAAAAAAAAAAAAAAAGGAAGAAAATAATGTTAGATATTTCATTTTATTCTATTTCTTAAAAAGATGATTCTATTGCAACTTTTCCACGCCTCTAATTAAACCTCTTATAAAAATGTTAAAAACTTAAAATTTCTTTTTTACATACTTTTTAAATTTTCATTATGTATAAAAAGGGCTACAGTAGGGGCGTCCCTGCGTAGGCCATGTCTATACACCGTTTGATGGGAATCTGTGTATAAACAGATTCCCCCACAGATTCCCGTTATTTCCTACAGATTCCCATCAAACGGTGTATAAAGGGTGACCCTACGTAGGGGCGCCCCTACTGTAGCCCTCCCCTAAAAATATTCATTAGTAAATATTTTTGAAACGTTTTTCTTTCACATCATCGTAATAGTTACTATCCATTAGTTTTAAGAACCCAACTTTTTTATTGTCTTGTTCTCTATTTTTATTGTATTTATTCCATAGTTTATTAATAAAGAGGAGAAGTCACTAGGATTAGGATTCATCATATAAAACACTAACGGTTTTCCAGTTAAAAGATAAGGAGCACTAAAAAAAATTGAGTTAAAGAATGCAATACAATAAAAGAAATAGTTTATATATACTTCAGATAATATATAATACACACTTTTTTATTGATCAGGTTTAATCCATATATTCGTTATATTAGGAAAAAAGACTGTATATAAATTATTCTAAAAAAAATAAAGAAAGCTATATATGTATTATGTCCTTGAAAAGAAAAACGATTAGGAAATGCATATAGGAATATAGTTAAAGAAAAAATAAACTTGATCGCTTGGCAAAATAAAAGCAAACGAATATTCCTTCAAAAAAAAAATATCAATAATATTACATTTTAAAAAATTACCTCATCACAATCAAAATTATTAGTAGAATCAAAATTTTTGATATTCAAAATTTTGTTTTTTCAATATGGGCGCGTCTACAGTAGGGGCGTCCCTACGTAGGGTCGTCCCTGCGTAGGGCCCTGTCTATACACCGTTTGATGAGAATCTGTGTATAAACAAATTCCCCACAGATTCTCGTTATTCCCCACAGATTCTCATCAAACGGTGTATAAAGGGTGGCCCTACGTAGGGGCGCACCTACTGTAGCCCTCCCCTTTCAATATAAGACATAATTTTATATGAGTGCTATATTGGGTATTTAAGGACACAGTAAGAAATATGATTTTGTTGTTTAATGGTAGACTGGGTAGTAGAGAGAAAAATATAAATAACAATAGAGCCGCCTTTCTTAAAATTATCAATATTTTAGAAATAAATAAGTAACTTTTAAAATGGGGCGCGTCTACAGTAGAGACGTCCCTACGTAAGGCCCTGTTTATACACCGTTTGATGGGAATCTGTGTATAAACAGATTCCCCACAGATTCCCATCAAACGGTGTATAAACAGGGGCCTTACGTAGGGACGCCCCTACTATAGCCGCCTCATTTAAAATGATATTAAATAAAAGATTTATTTACTTTTTTTCAAATATTACTAAATTCAAATTTTGGTGGCATTTCTAAAATGCTATTAAATCAAATGATAATGACATCTAAAAAATGCTACGGAAGACAAATATTAGTTATAGTTTTAAAATGTTACAAAACTTAATTTTAAAAAATGCCTTCAAAATGTCAAAATATCCTTATACATTAATAACATTTCTTTAGCAAATGTCAATTAACATATATATTGTTATTGTGACATTATTTAATGTCACTAAATAAAATTTATCGGAATTTTATTGTAGAGTAAAAGGGTTAAGAGCATTTTAAAAGTTAAGTAGGTGGCTGGGTGCTCATTTCCTTGTCTTTCCAAGTGCATCCATCGCCAATTTGTTTTTGTTGCTTGCTTTGTGTTTTTTTTTTTTTTTTTTAAATTTCTCAATGAAATTTATTTAATACTACAATACCACATGTCAATTGTCATGTAGGCTTTTTCACGTCTTCTTCCATCTACTCTCCTTGAAATTTCTTACATAATATTTAACGAGAAAAAGAGAGGTACGTTCCATAAAGAAAGTATAAAAAATATAAAATAATGTCAAGATGTGTGGTCCTGAGAAAAAGCAACATCTTCCTTGAAGATTCAAGTGGCTTTTCCATTAGATTTTGTTGGGAATTTAACTGTCTCAGATTTGTCACTTTTAAGATTTCACTTCAACGAATATCAAAATAACGAAAAATAAAATAGAAAATAAAAACAATCAACACAACACAAGAATTTAAATAAAAAATTCCCAAATCAGGAGAAAAATCACTGATCTTCAGAAAAGACTTCTAATATATGAAAAATTGTTACAATCATACAACTTCCTCTCTTCTACCCAATGATCCCAAAATACTCAAGTACTTTTACAAATATTTTCTCACTCACTTTTCACCACCATTCTTTGAACAACAAGAGAGCTCACACCTCTCTATACTTAAGAAAATACTTCTAAGAAAATACAAAAAGAAGAAAAAAGGACTTTTAACTAGAGGAAAAAAAAACACTAAAATGCTTCTTTAATATTAGAATGAGAAAATAATAAAGAATAAGTTCCTATTTAAATAGTATTTTAGCTCACTTACTTCTACTAATACACATATTTTTATCAATGCTTATTATATATATATATATGGGCGCGTCTACAGTAGAAGCGTACCTACGTAAGGCCTTGTTTATACACCGTTTGATGGAAATCTGTGTATAAACAAATTCCCACAGATTCCTATCAAACGATGTATAAACATGATCTTAGGTAACGACGTTCCTACTATAAAACGCCTCCTATATATATATATATATATATAATACACGGCACCATACATTTTTGTCAATGCTTATTATATATATAATACACGGCTAATACACGGTAGCGTGTAATATATAAGGTAGCAGATTCAGAGCATTTATTGCTCTTTAATTAAAAGTGTTCAGACCAGCAGACTTTGTATCATTGACTTTGCAGACTCACATAGTCTTCAAACAAACAGTAATTTTGCTACTATAGCTCATCAAGCTATCCGGATCTAAACATAACATTTTTTGGGGTTGGAAGTTCTAGTTTGTAGCTGAGAAATGGCCGAAGCAGCTTTCGTTAAAGTTGTGCTTGAGAACTTGAACTCGCTGATTCAAAAGCAATTCGGAATGCTCTGGGGTGTCAACAAAGAGATGGAGAAACTCTCCAGCACTCTCTCAACAATTCGAGCCGTGCTTGAAGATGCGGAGGAGAGGCAGTTAAAAGACAAAGAGATCAAGAATTGGCTGCAGAAGCTCAGTGACGTTTCCTTTAAACTAGATGACATTTTGGACGACTGCGAACTGGAGGCCTGGAGATCAGAATACCAAGGACAAAAGCGTGGATGGAACCAAAAGGTAAAATCTTCTTTAGCTCATTTAAATCCGATGAATGCTTCGTTTCGTGTTAAGATTGCGAAGAAGATGAAAGAGGTTGGGGATGCATTAGATCAAATTGCCAATGAACGAACGAAGTTTCACTTGAGGGAGTTTTTTGGGGAGAGACAAACCCAGGTTAGAAAAAGATACGAAACTAGCTCCATTATTACTCAACCACATGTTTATGGAAGAGAAGAAGATAAGGAGAGANTTTAATTAAAAGTGTTCAGACCAGCAGACTTTGTATCATTGACTTTGCAGACTCACATAGTCTTCAAACAAACAGTAATTTTGCTACTATGGCTCATCAAGCTATCCGGATCTAAACATAACATTTTTTGGGGTTGGAAGTTCTAGTTTGTAGCTGAGAAATGGCCGAAGCAGCTTTCGTTAAAGTCGTGCTTGAGAACTTGAACTCGCTAATTCAAAAGCAATTCGGATTGCTCTGGGGTGTCAACAAAGAGATGGAGAAACTCTCCAGCACTCTCTCAACAATTCGAGCCGTACTTGAAGATGCCGAGGAGAGGCAGTTAAAAGACCAAGCGATCAAGAATTGGCTGCAGAAGCTCAGTGACGTTTCCTTGAAACTAGATGACATTTTGGACGACTGCGAACTGGAGGCCTCGAGATCAGAATACCAAGGACAAAAGCGTGGTTGGAACCAAAAGGTAAAATCTTCTTTAGCTCATTTAAATCCGATGAATGCTTTGTTTCGTGTTAAGATTGCGAAGAAGATGAAAGAGGTTGGGGATGCATTAGATCAAATTGCCAATGAACGAACGAAGTTTCACTTGAGGGAGTTTGTTGGGGAGAGACAAACCCAGGTTAGAAAAAGATACGAAACTAGCTCCATTATTACTCAACCACATGTTTATGGAAGAGAAGAAGATAAGGAGAGAATTGTTGGGTTTCTCGTAAATGAGGCAGTTAACTCCAATGATGTCTCAGTTTATTGTATTGTCGGTCTAGGGGGTATGGGAAAGACAACGCTTGCCCAGTTGGTGTATAATGATGAGAGGGTCGTCGAGCACTTTGAGCTGAAGATTTGGGTTTGTGTTTCGGATGATTTTGATGTTAAGAGACTGGTAAAAGCAATTTTAGAATCGGAGACTGGAAGCGCTTGTGAAGCATTAGAGTTGGATCCTTTACAGAAACGGCTTCAGGATGTGCTTAGAAGGAAGAAGTTCCTGCTTGTCTTGGACGATGTATGGAATGAAGATCAAGAGCAGTGGGACAACTTGAAGTACGTATTAGCTTGTGGATCAAATGGCTCTTGTACTGTTGTCACTACTCGTCTTAAAAAGGTTGCAACTATTACAGGGACTGTCCCAATGCATCAGTTATCTGGTTTATCTGAAGATGATTGTTGGTCATTGTTCAAGCAACGGGCATTTGGTAGTGAAGAAGAAGAGCTACCTAAGCTTGTGAAAATTGGGAAGGATATTACTAGGAAATGTGGTGGAGTTCCTTTAGCCGCGAAGGCTTTAGGAGGCTTATTACGCTTTAAAAGAGAGGAAAATGAGTGGCTTTCTGTACTGCGAAGTGAACTTTGGAACTTACCTCAAGATGAGTGTTCCATACTACCTGCCTTAAGATTGAGCTACTTTCACTTACCAGTAGAGCAGAGACGGTGTTTTGCTTATTGTGCTATATTCCCCAAGGATCATTACATTCCAAAGGAAGACTTGATTCATCTTTGGATGGCTAATGGATTTATTTCCTCGAAAGGAGAATTGGAAGTTGAAGAAGTTGGAAATGAGATTTGTAATGAATTATATTGGCGATCGCTTTTTGTAGACATTGAAATAAAGGCGTCAAATACTGTTGGTTGTTTTAAGATGCATGATTTGGTGCATGATCTCGCCCAGTCGGTTATGGAGGACGAATGTCGTATTTATGATGTTGTTAATGATAGCCCACTTGTTTTATCAACTAGAGTTCGCCACCTGTACACTAGTATTGAGGCCAATATTGCCCCTTCTCAGTCATTACGAACTTTGATGATGTTTCGTAAATATTGGCGTAAGGGACCAATTAATCTTCCTTTTCACTCGAATTTTCCTTCTTTACGAGCTTATGAACTCAGAGGCCTTCCATTTACGTATATTTCTTCTTTGAGTTCCTTAACACATCTACGATATTTGAACCTTTCATCCTCCAAACTAAGAATCCTTCCCAGGTCAATCTGCAGCTTGCAAAATTTGCAGACCTTAAATCTAAGAAATTGTTATAAACTCGAAAGACTGCCGAAGCGAATGACCCGCTTAAGAAGACTTCGTCATCTTGAACTTGATGGTTGTGTTTCCTTATCTCATACACCGCCTAACCTTGGCCAACTATCTTGTCTAAGGACTTTAAGCCTTTTTGTTGTGGATAAGAGAAAAGGACGTCACTTGGATGAATTGCAAGGCTTAAACCTCGGTGGTCTTTTAAAAATTAAACACCTTGAGAAAGTAGAAAGCCCATTGGAAGCAGAGAAAGCAAATTTGGGAGGGAAACATAATCTTAGAAGTCTATACTTGTCTTGGGATAAAAATGGGACGGAGTCTTCAAAAAACGCTGAGCACATACTTGAAGCCCTTCAACCCTCTCCAAATTTAACTCTCTTGGATATTCATTGTTATAAAGGAACACGTTTCCCGCAGTGGCTTTCGAGTAATGCAATGCTTGAAAATCTAGTTTGCATCAATCTCTCCGATTGCAGAAATTGTTCAGAACTTCCACCATTCAGGAGACTATTATCTTTAAGAGATCTTGATGTAAGCGAAATGAATCTCATCCAGTTTTTGGACAATGGATCTTCCCCTCAAGGAGAGGGACCCAGAGGTTTTATGGGCTTAAAGACTCTTAGTGTCAGGGATTTACCAAATCTGGAGAGGTTGTCAAAGGGGGAAGGAAGTGAAGTGTTCCCCTGTTTGTCTAAGTTGCGTATATTTAAGTGCCCTAAATTGACCTTACACAGCATTCCATCCCTCAAAGAGTTAGAAGTATTTGAATCCAGTGAGGTCTTACTGAGATCAATCTCCAACCTCTACGGTCTTACTTCACTCGAAATAAGTTCCAATGATCAAATGACTTCCTTTCCTCATGTAAAGTTGGAAACTCATTTTACCAGACTCAAGTTTCTGAAAATTTTTCATTTAACCAAGCTTAAGGAGTTTCCAGTTGACCTGTTCTCTGGGCTAAGTGCATTGGAGACATTGCAAATTCACTATTGCAATGAACTTGAGTGCTTACCTGAAGAACTATTCCAAGGCTCTAGTTGTCTCAGACATTTAGCAATTACAGACTGTATCAAGTTAAAATCTTTGCCCGAAAGTTTCAGAGACCTCACTGCCCTTCAATCCCTAGATCTTACGGCAGAGTTGGTTGCAGAGGCTTTTCCTGATGGTCTTCGCCACTTTTCTTACTTCAAAAGCTTGAGCATGTCAGGGCAACATACGACCACAAAAGACGGAAAATCTTACTTTCCGGCGCCACGTCCTTCAAATAAGTTGGTACAGTTGCCGGAGGCCCTGCGATATCTCCCCTCACTCGAGTTTATGTCTATTTCTTATTTCGAGAATTTGGCACAGTTGCCTGACTGGCTTGGAAACCTTGAAACTCTTCAAGAATTAAGCTTCTCAGGTTGCCCAAACCTGACATATTTACCAACCAGCATCCAACAGCTTACCAACTTGCGACACTTGTATATCAACAACTGCCCAAAATTAAAGGAGCGATGTCAGAAGGAGACGGGGGAGGACTGGCACAAGATATCTCACATTCGAGAGGTCATTGTAGATAAAAATAGGTGAGTTACTGTTTGTTATTAGGCTTATATTTTTATTTCTGATTTTGATCGATATTGTTCTAATTCGAATTTTGGAAATTTTTATTTTAAATATATATGTTGAAATTCAACAACATTTTACAGGTGGATGCAATGAAGAAGCTGCAAGCAAAGTCGGATGTCTTTACCGTAACTGAGGAGATTCCTAGTACTTTCCCCAATATGAAGTTGCATATGTTTGTATTTGGGTATGGCTTGCGGTTCAACCAGGTACCCCATTACCTATTTTCATTTCAGTCCCACGTTTTATATGCATTCAGTTATTAAAATTTGTCATAAATTTCGTGTGTACAGAAACCTCTTTTGAGTTCATATTCAAATTTAAATTTGGTCATTTATTATTTAGGTGGAGTAATGTGTTGCATCAGCGGAGACAACTTTGGGTATTGAGTTGTTCTGGAAACTGTATGTTTAAAGTTCTACTAGTTTCGGAGGTCTGTACACCAGAATTGTATTATTTTGTGCACGCTGAGTGTTAATTGAGAAATGGCGATTGCTTTTCTATGGATATTTTTTTCCCCTTGAGTTTTTGGTTATCTTAGTCAAAATTTTAATTGGGATTACCTTGTTATAATTTCCAACGCAATGTCAAGTAGATTTAAATTTAGTTCTTGCAAGAAACGTTCATGATTTTTGTATTATATATATATATATATATATATATATTTTAATATATTATTTTTTTGATTGTTCCATTTTCATTTGGTTTATTTCAGTCACATATATACATGATTAGTTAATATATATGTCATAAAGTGCCTGGTTTATATAAACCATACGCGATTAATTTTAATTTTAATAAGGTGCTCATTTGAGTTGTCGTCATTTAGGTGCTGCAATATTGGACTGACTAGTTGTTTGAACATTTTTTTGTCCAAAACTCAATATGTGACAAATTTTGTAACTAAATGTCTAAAATAAAAATGAAAATACAATATATTTCATAACAGAAATTTTAAAAAAAATTTAATATTTAGTTATAACTTTTAAGACATGTACATCTAATTAAACAAATTTAAAAAATTGATTACTATTCATCCTGAGCTGCTCCTGATTTTTTAAAGGCTTAGGCTAGGTCTAATGATCAGGCCCAAGCCCTTCAAGGCGGCTAGAAAGTAGAAAAAGAAAAATAGGGCCTATTAGCCGAACGATCGAGTTTTGGTCATTATTTTAAAAAATGACCGTTTATTAAATACTATTAAAAATGACCAAATTCATTAAAAAAATACTAAAATAAATCATTTTTATAATAAATATATCAATATCACACTAAAAATTAATATATTTTATATAAAGTTAATATATTAATAGAAAATTGATATATTTCACATAAAATTGATATGCTAGAAAAAACTATTTAACAAAATAAAACAAAATAATGGCAATTCATTAAGTAGGTGTAAAAAACGATCATTTTTTAAATTGATGTGAAAAAGAATGATACTTCTTTTTGAGTATTTGTAAGAAATAGCTTTTTTCAGATAAATTTAAAAATGGCTTCACCTATTTGATATATGGTCGATTTTATAATTTTATTTTGATAAATAACCGTTTTTTTAATTGATATATTTTTTTTATAAATTATATCAATTTTAAAAAATTACATCATTTTTCGAAAAATTATATCAATTTTTGAAAAAGTGTATCATTTTTTCAAAAAGTAAATAATTTTTTTAAAAATATATATCAATATATTTTTAGATATCAAATATGAAAAATAGCTATTTTTTGAATAATATTCACAATTCAGCTACTTTTTAACAATGTTTGAAAAACGTCCATTTTGCTCAAAATTCGGCCATTTAGCTAAAAAATCCTTTTAAATACTCATAGTTGACCAACAGATAGAAACTTCCCGAGGAAAAATTCTGTACCAATACCTAAGGCGAAGTTTAATTGAAATATAATAATAATAATACTGATACTAATAATAATAATCTCACTCAAACAATGATATGTTCTTCAACTTATTAATTATATTCCAATATTCCACTGAAATAAGATCGAAAGATAGGCGTGCAAATAATTTCTAGTTATGCTTTTGTCGTTAATTCCTCTGAATTCTTAAAATAAACAAACACTACAATCATTACAGCCTTTAAACGAACCTGATGGTTAAAAAGCTTCTTGCTCTCAACGTACGATGTTGTTACCTATCGAACATAAAATATGTTATTCGGGAATATCATTCTATTTAAAAAATAAATAAGGGATAATATCCTTTTATATCTTGTATTTTGATACTTTATTCAGTTTGTACATTATGTTTTGGTAATTATTAATATTGACTCTTAAATTTAATATTTGTTACAAATTTATATCATGACATCAATTTAGAATAGTTAATTTACCAAGATGATTTAATAAACTTATTCTCTAATCAATTTTTATACGTTTTATTTTCAATTTTTAAAATGATATATTGGTAAATTAATTGTTCTAAATTAGTGTCAAGATATAAATTTGTAACAGATTTCAAATTTAAAGGTCAATATTGATAATAACCAAAACACGACTTATAATTTGAAAAGTGTTAAAATACAATGTATAAAAGTGATATTATCTCAATAAATAAAAATATATATATATTTTCAAGCAAGTCCTCGTACCTTTTTTTTTTTTTTTTTTTTTTTTTAGGGTAGCAAGCCCTTGTACTTAACGTAATATGGGTTAACTATAAAAAAAGAAAAAACGGAAAAGAACTCCTAAAGTTTGAAAGAGGCCTTTTTGCAATTTAGATCCCATATTTTGGTTTCTTAAAAAAAAAAAAAAAAAAAGCTTTCACATTTTGAAATTCAAAAAATCTGTATCATCTTTTTGTATTGTTACAAATTTTACCTGTAAAAAGTTGCAAATTTAGATTTAGGTTATCTTGTTCTTGTTTCCAAGCATATAAAGCACTGATAAAAAACATGGTTTGGACTATTGTAGTTCTTTTTTTTAATAGTTTCTTTTGGTTTACTTAGAACATCTGATGACAGGGATATGATATCGCAGGGTTATATTACGTATTTAATTAAGGATGAAGTTGAATTTTTACTAATATAAATTGGACAAAATATGGATCAATGGTATAAATTTTTTGAATTTCAAAATGTGAAGGGTTTTTTTTTTTAGAAACAAAGTTATAGGATTTAAGTTGCAAAAACGCCAAACTTTAGAGTTTTTTTTTTTTTTTTTTTAAATTAACTCTATAGCAATTCATCAAACTAGTTTTGAGATAGCTTTTTATTTGATATTCATGGTGCTAGACTCTATTTTCCACCCAAAACAAATTACGTTCTCCCCTTTTTTTTCCAGTCACCAGATTCTTTCCAATCACCTACATACCCACTATGTTTCCATTATATAGAAATTTCCCCCAAAAAATCGAATCCAAACTAAAGCCTGAGAGACTAATCCGATCATAATCAGTTACTAATGGAAACTAAAACTTCAAGAGCTTAATTTCTTGGCCGAGAAAATTCCACTCAGAAAAAAGAAATATTTTTTAAATACGAAAGCTTATTTGATCGATTAAAGAGTGAAAGATTACCTGAAATTCTGAGACAAACTCATCAAAGAAGATGATCAAGAGAAAGTTGAATTTCAAGGGTTGAAGCTCTCTCCAATCAGAGAGAGAGAAAGAACATCATGATAATGATGATATATCCCAAATACATAGAAACCCAATTGCATAGGCTCAGATTTGAGGAAAAAACCCAATTGCATGTCGCGTTCTCAAATTTAGGGAATAAACCCAATCGACATAGACAACATAATGTTCAAATATGGAGTTAATGGAATTCCACTCCAAAAAAAAAAAAAAAAAAGAAAACCGTTGATGCACAAATTAGCACAAAAAATAGGCCCTAGGTTGTGAAAAATTACAAATATATAGCAAACCCAGACAAAAAAAACCAACGAAATAACCAATATTTCTAATCTTCAAACATAATTTGAACTTTGAATCTTCTAATTGCAAAAGATTTTCCTAATTTGAACTTTAAATCTCTAAATCTCGATTTTCTAAATCATTTTCTCAATAGTCAAACAATATGAGTTTCAGAGATAATTATATATATATATATATACCGGAATGTGCAGAGCTTTATACCATAATTTTCACCTGAGACTTTCGCTGAGCTTTATGCCGAAATGTGCAGATCAGTGAACCCTTGGCCTTCAGGTGTGAACCCTTGGCCTTAATTGACTTTAGATATGACACGTGTTTAGGCAGAAATTTTATTACTCATAAATTTTTGGCACCAAAAAAGAAAGCAGGAATATTTAGCTACTTCCTCCAAAATTTACAGAGACGAGATTGAAAGTTTTGTCTCTAAATCATTTAGAGATCTGATCAACAAAAAGAAATATCAAAGTTTAGTTTGGCAACTAAAAAACTAAATATATACAGAGAGGAATCTTTACTGTTACATTTGCTCTATGTACGAATTTAGGGGTTTATCTGGCTAAACTTTTAGATACGAGAATCTAAAATAATTTCGTATCTATATCCATTTTGTTGAAATTTTTATCCCCAAAAACTTGTAGAGACGAAACTTTAAAATTTCGTCTCTAAATGATGTACTATAGATACGAAAAGTTTTCGTCTCTAAATATTTCATATCTAAATACTACTTTTCTTGTAGTGAACCTATGAAAGCAAGTCTAGTCAAACATCAAGGATTAAGATCTACATACTAAGAGCTAGTTTATAGTAATATCCGAATTGAGTTACGGTACTCCATTTCTTTATATTACCTGGTCCAATTCAATACACATAACTTATTTATGTCGTACTAGTGTTTCTATCAGAAATTAGACACTTCAATGATTTGAGACACATCATTCCTGTTGAGATAGATAAACACTACAATCTTTAGTAAATAAAGTATTCCATTTTTATTTATAGATTGTGAACTAATTCATTCAAACTTAGATAAAGAAGTAAGTCTCCCTATAATTAATATTTAATTATGTTTGTTTCTTTATACACAAATAAAGTCATGGAATTCTTTTCAGATAAATAAACTATTCAACTGAGACAGTTTAATCTAGCAAATATCATAATTGCATGTAAGAGAAAGTTGTTTATACTAAAAAGGTAAAATTAGAAATCTGCTTTTTAGGGCAAATATCCCAACATCACAAACCTTGGTAAATTAAGTTCAACTAAAATCTTTAATTCAATGTTTAAAATAGGTTACATAAAATTACTTGCTGTTTTAAGTTCTTAAATTAACAACAAAACTATCCTCATACATTAACTTGGTAGATTTTTTAATCTTGCCTAAATAATTAAACAATGAAAGAAAGTTAACAGAGTATGTAAACTCACCAGGGAATAAGAGTAGAACTGCATACACAAGCTGTACAACTTGTATATCTATCAAGACGACTACCTCAAATAGTCAAACACCTGAAAGTGGGAGAAGTAGGAGGGTGAGCATTTATATATTCAGTAGAAATTCAATTACCTTTTTGAATGGATGTAATTTTTACCAAACCTGTATAGTTAATACCTTTTTCAAAAATCCATTTTTAAAACTAAAAATGATTGTAATCACATATTCAAAACTAAAAACACATGATTGTATATATCACACATTAACCAATGTAAATGAGTGAGTTCTCATCCTCCATCACGGCCATGTAATACCCCTTACTAGAGGTATCCAACATCCTGACACTACTCGGAGGTATGTCAGCCAAAAACCTGCACAGAGGCCTAGGTCTTTCACCTAGCGCCGCAACAACTCGTCAGAGATCTAAACTACCATGATGTAATAATAGAACTCAAATGTGTGATTCTATGGTATGTACAACATGTAACAAGATATGTAATAACCATGCAAAATATAGTTAAACAATGCCTTAAAAATGCTACTTGGCATTATTCTGGGATTTACTGTAACATGGGCAGCACACTACTGTATTACCCCATAATCATAATTTAAAAATATATTCTACATAGTCCAATCCGAGTATAATCCAACATGTTTCGACAATTTACCAAATCATCGTAAAATCACGATTTTTCATAATAAGTTTTAATGTAATTATAAATCAAAATAAGTATAAAACCCGGTAATTAAACCTCTACCTCAATATGGTAGTTATACCAAGCTAACGACGCTCAAAGAAAACTCATGTTGGTCACTTGAGTAATCGAACGATTGTTTCGAGATCTCGGCAAGCTTACTTGAAAAAGTGACTTTTCCAACAAAGCCTCGGATTGAGAAACGGAGGTCACACTGAATTCAGAGCACCCAAAAGTGCTAGGTTAAACATATAATTTGTCAAAAGTGAGTCCTGGGGTAGGACTCGCCTGTGGTACGCAAAACGACACTATTCACGAGCCTCGGAATTGTGTCACTTCGAAACATAACGATATCATACATAAAAACTCATTTCTCGACTTCACGAAATCCAAATTTGAAATCAGAATTCAATTTTGAGATCCCGAGCCTTAAATAGGCTTTAAATCCGAGAATTATAAAAATGTCTTCTTTAGAATTAATTTGAAATACATCCACTTTTTTCAAAGTATTTAGGAAAATATCATCTTTGCTGAATATTTACAAAAATAATACTTTTCTGAAAATATTTAAAAAAGTGTCATTGTCACAGAATATTTAAGAAAATATCAATTCTGAAAATATTTGAAAAATTATTAATTTTGCTAATTATTTGTAAAATTGTCATTTTTACATAAATATTTCGAAAAATAATACTTTTCAAATCTTATCCCAAAGCCCAATCTCAATAGTAACAGATTTCCAACCAAGCACTATTTTGATTTGAAGAATACTACTTTTTGTTTCGAATTAGAAAAATACCATATTTTTCAATTCGAAAATTAACCCATTTCCGGATACCATTTTAACTTCTACCAATCAAAATATTTTATTATTTTTAATCCTCTTTCACCTTATATAATTACCTCGGGTAAGATAATTACCTAACGAAATAGTTATAAAAAATATCACTTTTTAACCATATTGGTAAAACGGCTAAAACTGTCGAAATCTTACCGTTGGTGAGATGATGGCCGAGACTAGTCCGGAAATAACGACGACGATCAGATGAGTCCAACCGTACCGTCTTTATTGTGAAAAGAGGTTCGATGAAGCTCTAGTGGCCGAAAAACTTCACAGTGACCAGAAACTTCAAAGTGGTCGATCTCCATTTTCTGGCGACAAAATCCAACGAGACTTGGCGGTGTGGCTTCTTCGGAGGCTAAGGAAGATGGTAGGCCAGCGCGTCGGGCAATCAGAGCTACGGTATGCCAGCGGCGAAGCTTTGAAGTTTCGGTGCTCTCTTTCTCTCTCAAGTCCTTCATATGAGAAGATGTTTTGGGGGTTTTTATGCAATTTTTCAAAACTGTAACTCTGATTTTAAAATTTCAGATGTTTTAATTTTAATATTCCGAAAATTAATATTTACCAAAATACCATTGACTGTAAAATTACTCTTTTGCCCATTTAAAAATAAGAATTTTACGTGTCCCCTGCCATGCTCGGTTTCTAGTAATTTCAAGTTCGTGCCTGTACCTTTTGCTCGTGCTTGTGACACACTCTCATGGCATAATCGTGCTTGCGTATGTCTTGTATCTTATAATGCATGGTTTTAAGCGTGATCATGTTCCATCGTACCATAACCGTATTTACCTGCATGAGGTGACATATCATGATTCATAACCCGATCGAATTTGCTATTTAATTCTACTAGTGCTTATGTTCTTGAGGTAGCCAAAAAGCCCAACTCGGACCAATATCATTTACGAGCGAGCTCCCCCTGTAAATATTCTTAACTGAACACTGTGATTACAGCCTGGGCTAAAAGATTGGAGGGTTCGTTTTCGGCTGAGGTTGGATAGCTTTTGGCTATTAGTGAGGATTTACAGATAGCCTATTTGCTTACATGATAGTACGGTTGGTAGAACGTGATGTGTTGAATAATGCCAATTAGATTCAGTCTCATTCTTCATGGGTATCTCCGCCGCCAATTGTTGAAGAGATTTGTTTTTTTATTACTTGCTTAAGGTGATGGCTTTTGTCGCTACAATATTTCCAAATCTGAGGAGTTGGTGGCCAATGCACTTAAAAGTTATAGAATTTGGTTTGATTTTTGCTCTTGTTTCATTTCTTCTCCAGTAATATTGTTAATCTTATAAAATAAAGGGGGTCCATTTTTTTTTTTTGGGGAAAATAGAGGGGTCTACTTTTAACATCAATTAAAAAAAGAAAAAAAAATGATACGCTCCCCTTTGTTCGACTTACATAAAACCTCTTATAATGAAAATCATAAAAACGATTCATAAATTTGAAGATAAAAACTCCTTCGGAGATTTCGGAGTAGCGGTGGTTCCCGACGATGAACTTGGAGAAAAACTCCATGAAGGATAAATTAGAGCTCTTTAATGACTCGTTTTGATTCTTTCCAATCCAAATTGGTGCATCTGATTGATTCACTGGAGGAGATTCTGCCAACCCCAATCTGCCATGGTAACTGCTTCTTCAGATCTGAATAAAAAATGATGCAGAGATCTAAAGGAAAACCACTCTTAATAAATAAAAAACTAAAAACAACATAAACCACCACAAATCTAAATCTAGGTATACCAAGACCTCCATATACCTAGATCTAGAAGAGAGATTAACATCCCACATGGGGGGACTATTTGACAATAAAATTAAAAATAGGAAAGAAAACATAAAAAACCCATACTTGATAGAGGGAAAACCCCTTCCCTAATAAGGAAGAACCTGTTAGCGGGAGGAGTGGAGGAGAAGCTGCTAGAGGAGGAAACATCGACAAAGGAAGGGTGATTCAGTTTCTAGAGAGAAGCTGACTAATATTCTCAACAACAACTGAACTTGAAAATTAAAATTGAATGACTATACAAATAGAACACTATAACGGACACAAAGATGTATGCATTTCATTATTACGCGCGCCCATTAGCAGTACTAACATTTTTTTTTCTTTTATCAATGTAAACATTGAAACATGTTAAGATCGACGTAAAAATGATCAATACTTTTTATCCAAAAAGATAATCGTTAAAATCAATGCTTTTTTGTAATTCTATATTATTTTCTCATATTAGAAATTAATTTAAAGTGAAACTAATTTCAACTTGCAATACATAACAATAACTAGACTGCCTATATATAAATTACCTTCATTAACATTTACTCCCACAAACCTTCAAACTAAAAAAAAAATGGAGCACTTTCTATTCTCCCTCCTCCTGATCATAGTCATCCTCGTTTTCATCTCCTACTTATTCCTCTTCCTCAAGCACAAATTGAACTTCACCGGAGCAAACCTCCCGCCCGGCAAGATTGGCTATCCGATCATCGGCGAGAGCCTCGAGTTCTTGTCCGCTGGGTGGAAAGGCCACCCGGAGAAGTTCATCTTCGACCGCACAGCCAAGTACTCCACACAAGTGTTCAAGACCTCCATCTTCGGAGAGCCGGCGGCGTTCTTCTGCGGGGCCGCCTGCAACAAGTTCTTGTTCTCCAACGAGAACAAGCTCGTCGCCGTGTGGTGGCCGAGCTCCGTCGACAAGGTCTTCCCTTCTTCGACACAAACTTCGTCTCAAGTTGAGGCCAGGAAGATGAGAAAGATGCTCCCCAGTTTCCTCAAAGCCGACGCTCTCATGAGATATATTGGTATTATGGATACCATCGCCCAAAGACAATTCGCTGCTGATTGGGACAACAAGAGGGAAGTTCTTGTCTTCCCTCTGGCCAAAAGGTAGGAACTTCAAAAAACTTAATTTAGGCGTTTAATTAGAAAATCCAAGAGATCATGCTCACTACCCACAATAAATAAATATATCTATATCTATATATATATATATATATATACTCACCTAAACCTTTGACGTCATATGTATTTGGTTTATGAGCTTATTCCTTGAGTCCTTAGAAAATTACTCTCTCAATAAGTATACGTATGTAGAACAAATATTTAGCTAAGAACTCTTTTAAGAACTTTTTTTAATTTACTTTTTTTTTTTTTTAAACGGATGCATGGTTTGTGCAGGTACACATTTTTATTGGCAGCCAAGCTGTTTGTGAGCGTAGAGGATCCGGAAAGAATCCGGAAACTTGAAGACCGATTCGAGATCTTGTCATCGGGGATCATTTCGATGCCGATCGACCTGCCCGGGACGCCGTTCAATCGAGCAATCAAGGCCTCAAGCTTCATAAGAAAGGTGCTAGTAGAGATCATCAAGCAGAGGAAGGTTGACTTGGCTGAAGGGAGCGCGAGTGCCACGCAGGATATTCTGTCTCACATGTTGTTGACTGCCGATGATGACGGACAGTACATGAAGGAATTGGACATCGCTGATAAGATTCTTGGGTTGTTGATTGGTGGCCAGGAAACCGCTAGTGCTGCCTGCACTTTCATTGTCAAGTACCTTGCTGAGCTTCCTCACGTTTATGAAAAAGTCTACAACGGTATATACCTCTTCTCAATAATTAGTATTTCTTTCCTTCTTTCACTTACATGTCAGTAAAAACCTTTACTCTTTCCTCGAATTTTTACTATTTTCTTACTATATGAACATATTATACCTGTGCCTCTAATGCTTGGTCTAATCACCCACTCCTTATAAAAGACAATAATAGTAAGAAAATTTTCTAGTTGTAGAACAATGGTCAGAAAAAACAAGAGTGGAGGAGAAAAGTCGATTTTGGCAACTCAAGTTAGAAAAAGTACCGAACTGTAAGAAAATGACATTAATTAGAGGAATAATGGTAAATATCCTAATATTTGTATCAAATTTTTAATACTATAATATATGATTTATCACTATTTAATTATCGTATTTACTACGAATAAATTTAATTACATTAACAAATATTAACTGAATAGTAATAACTTAAATGATGTTATATGTATATATTGATATTAAAAATTTGGTATATCTTAGATACTTAGAGTTATCTTTATTAGTAGAATCAATATAATAACCTATCAAATTATCTTCTTTTCATTTAAATCGGTAAAAAGTTAAAGAACCATTGGAATAGAGTTAACTCATTCTTCGTTTACAGAATTTCGAACGAGCTATCGAATTTAGAATTGTGTGGACACAAACTAGCACATGAAATTACTTGACATGGGATGTATTTGACCGGAGATGTTGATTCGATTATTATGTATATTCAGACCTCTTTTTTTACTTTCCATCTTTCTTGAAATGTTAGAAACGTTTAGAATATTTTAAGAGCAATGCTAGGAGTATTAATCTAAACACTATAATGATGTGTCAGTCTATTATTAAATTTTTAGATTTATAAGTTGAATCCTACATGAGTCTTAAAGTGAAACTATAATTAGTTTGTAATAAACTGACACAGTTGGGTGCTAGCATTATTCTTAGTTTAAAGATATTTGTATTGCCTTAATTAACGCCAAATTCCAAGGACCAGTAAACTACATTTCTTGCGCACCAGTGTGACTTTGACTATCTACAGCGATGTGTGTCCAAATATATAAAAACATATCGATCCTCGTTTTCATGTCGATTGGCGGACAAATATATGTATATACATTATACTATCTATAATAGTACATTTTCTATCTCTTCTGTCTAATTATTTATCAGCTAATAATTAAAAATAACGCAAATTGCTTCGTTAATGTCAATTAGATGAAGATCCAATGACAAGATGCTGGTCCAATAATCATTTTAAAATTCGTATTTCCTAGGCGGGCGGCCGGCTTGGAAATTATTAAGATTAATAATAGTCAAAGCCGTGATCAAATTAAGGGAAAGAGCATAGTTTCCAATTTTGTACTTATTTGAAAAGCTTAGTTTTATTATTATTATTATCTTTTACCCACTTGTGAAAACTATTTAATCAACAGAGCAGATGGAGATTGCAAAGTCAAAGGCACATGGTGAGTTGTTGACATGGGATGACCTTCAGAAGATGAAGTACTCTTGGAATGTTGCCTGTGAAGTCATGAGATTGGCTCCACCTGTCCAAGGTGCTTTTAGGGAAGCTCTCACAGACTTTGTCTTCGATGGTTTCTCTATTCCTAAGGGTTGGAAGGTATATTACTAAAAGAACTAATTTTTATGACAAATAACTTTTTCTTTTTCTTTTCTAAGTGAAGATACTAATGTTTAGTTCATATTTTTTTATGGAAAAAAAATTCCTGTATACTAAGTTTTTCTTCGGGAAAAGATTAGGATTTTATTTAAATAGAGACCATATACATACAGACATTCTTTCAACCAATAAAAATTCTTCAAAGAAGTACAAACCGACAACTCTAGCATACATATGAAAGAAATTCGTATAATAAATTTAAATACTAAAAGTTAAATAATAACATTTTAGCAGTCAATTTATGCCCATACATATTATATATATATATTAAAAAATTAAATAGTATTTAATATTTATAGGTTTTTGCTTTTCTAAAATTATTTTTATAACATTTGTTCTTTTAACTATTACTCTTAATTAATTTATTTAAATTTAAATTACTATTAGAATATATATTTTTAAGTTTAAAAAGGTATTTTGGTAAATTTAATAGTCAAAATTGGTATTTAACCCATACAAAATATAAAATTATTATAAATTTTAAATCTAAAGGTCAATATTTATAATAATTAAAATATGAAATATATACTGAATAAACAGTCAAAACTAAAATATAATTAACCTAGTTACTATACGCAAATGTCTTTGATATTTTATGCATTATCAAGATCTTTCAAGCTTTTGTCGGTACGAATCTGAAGCTAGGTACGTACTATATATTGCTAGAAATTAAACACATCTTTCAAGCTTTTTCCTTACAATCACCAAATCATCCAAGTTGCAGCTAATCAAAACTTCGGAACAAAGTAATTGACTACAAC